>PVLC010001536.1:10348-57108 GCA_004027655.1 Graphiurus murinus | reverse complement strand
AGAGAGAGAGAGAGAGAGAGAGAGAGAGAGAGAGAGAGAGAGGTCTCTCATCCTTTTCTATCACACCTGGAGAGAGGCTGGCTTTGGGGTCCAGGGTAGGGAATGGGGAAACTGGGGCAGCATGGGATATTGGTCCCCCATCCTTGGGGGGTTAAAAAAAAGTGGAAAAACAACTTCAGGTAGGACTATCAGGAGTGGAGACAGGAAGTCTGGGATGTGGGGTCTCTCTTACAATAGGTGTGACTTCCCTTTGAGAGGTGAATGGAGCTCTGGAAAATCACCTTAGGGATTTCCAATGTGGAGTCAGCCCATTGTGAATGGGCCTTGCTTTTTAAGGATGAGCAAGCTGTTAAAACAAAACCACATTTTCCTTTCCTTCCCAATCTGTCTCCTTCCTGCTTAAATTTTATTCCTTGTATTCTGTCTCATCAACACCATGCTGGGGTGGGGAAGGTGCACTGCCAGCCCTGGAGGGAGGTGCAGTCATTACTGAGTCCCCCTGCCCACCCAGTTCTTACTCAAACCTATAGTCCTAGCTCAGCACCTCCATTCAGAGGCCTCTAGACCAGGGGTACTTGAACTAAAGCTTTGCAGGTTGTCTACTGAGACTTCATTATAGGGAGAAGGGGAAGCCTGAACGAACTTTTTCTCCAGTCCTAACCCTCCCCTCTCTCCTTCCCTGGTTCCCGGGATCAATACAATGACAGGATCTTAGCATTGGAGGCTCCCTCAGCAATGAGATGGTCTTCAAGCACTGATCCCCCTGACCCTTCTCTGCGGTCAGCCCCTGGGGAGAATGAAGCTTGGGGCGCCCGTACTCCCTCTTGTTGAGACTCTTGCTAGGTCTCTCCAGTGACTTGACTGCTGATTCTGGTTTGGTGTGTTTGCTCCTTGATTACTGGGATGCTTAGCAGCTCAGCTCTGCCCAGTTCAGCCCCGCTCCCAATAGTCAACAACTCCAACTACCTGACTTACCAAGAGTAGATTCAGAAAGTGATTGAGGTCATCTTTATCACCTTTACTGCAGTTACCTGGGCCAGGCAATGTCTCTTTTTACCTGGACACAGGCAGTCTTTTATTCCTCTGCTCCTACAGTTGCTTATCCATGACTACTGTCAACATAATCAGAGCAATCCTATGAAAATAGAAGTCAGGCCATGTTATGTTTCCATTAAAACCCGGCACTGGTTTCTTAGGACCCTACAGTAAGAGCTAAAAGCCTGGCAGGGACAGACAACACTTTAAATGATCCAGACCCACAGCCTTTGCCATCTTTCTCAACTTTTCTTTCACTTCTGCCTCCCCTTGTCATGACTTCTGCAAACTCCTCATCTTGTCTGGGTCTCAATACCAATGTCACTTTATCAATGTGCCCTACTCCAGTCAGCTGCTTAAAATCACAACACAGCCATCCCAACCCCATGTACTCAAATCTCCTTATACTGCTCTGCCCACCCCTCCCCGTTTTTCAAAACTGTGCATACTCTGTTATTTGACATATTATAGTTATTAGTAAGGTTTATTATCTGTTCTCTCCCACCAAGAGGGCTTTATTTAAATCGAAATTTTGTTTCCTTCATTATATTATGTTTTCTTCACTAATGAGGCCAAATCCCTAGCACAGAATAGGTGATCAGTAATTATTTTTGAATGAATGAATGAGTTAAAATGATATCTGTAAACCAATAAAATAATGATGAAACTATCCTGGACTGTAATTTAGAAGCCTACAGTTATTGCCATGTTCTATATCCTGCCTGGGTTTTCAAGATCCCTGGCTCTACCACGTGCCAGACCAGCACATGCTTCCCCTAAGTAAAACCCAGATCTTCCTTCCTCTAGGAAGCTTTCCTATGAGCGTCTCTTCCATACCCATCCACCAGAGTAAGTCTTAGCAGTTTTTAACTCCTTTCCCTGAAGAACTTTCTAGATTAAAGAGTAATTTCACAAACCAGTGACTATCAGTGGTTCATAAGGCATATGTATCATGTTTAATTTTTATAGATTCCTTGTGTAACTCAAAAGAAGCCTTTTGAAGCAATTTTACTCAGCAATACCGAGCTAGACCACACTGGTTTTAAAGCACCAAGGCCATGTCTCTAGTGACAACTCATTAGCAAGTTATATGTAAGAAGGGGTGTATAGATAAGCAAATATCGTGGGTGATTCAATTTTTTTCTCAAATTATAGGAGAACATTTGGTGTTTTGGATTACTCTTAGGGAATCATTTCAATTAATCGGATAGACATTCTAATATTAATATATGAATGTCAGGAAAATGTAACCAGGCATATGAAACAATTGCATATTTTACTAATAATATATATGTAGGGACTGTGGCTACAGCTCAGCAGCAGAGGGCTTATCAAGTATGCATGAGGCTTTGGCTTATAACTCCAGCACTGCAAAACAAACAAAAATAAACCAAACATAATATATATGTACAAGCCAAATGCAGTGGTGCATACCTGTAATCCCAGTACTTTGGGGGCTGCACCAAGAAGATTGCAGGTTCTAGACCAGCCTCAGCAATTTAATGAGACCCTGTTTCAAAATTAAAAACAAACAAACAAACAAACAAAAAGTGCTGGGGGTGTAGCTCAGAGGAAGAAAGCTCCTGGGTTCAATCCCTAATACCAAAACAAAAACAATACATGTGTAAAGACACGTACATTATAATAAATTATAGAAAATATAAGAATATTTATTATATTTGTCTTATTTGCCAAAATAATAATTTGACTAAGTTCAAGACATTTAATTTGGCCAAGTAGAAAATTAGAGAAAGCTCAGTTAAAATTCACTCCATATTTCTCCCTAAAATTTAAAAAGAACAGTTCATAAGTGAATATAGTTACCCATGTAAAATTTAATATTTTTTTTTCCATTGGGCCGGTAGTGGTGGTAAATAGCTGTAGTCCCAGCAACTTGGCATGCTGAGGCAGAAAGATCACTTGAGCCCAGGAGTTCCAGGTCAGACTGGATAACTTAGTAAGATTTCCTGTCTAGGGGGAAAACCAAAATATAACATGAAAAAAAGCTAAAATTTGTGTTGAGGTTGTGAAGTCCTGTAGCGTGTCTTGTTCAACCAGACTTGATACATGAGGCTTGCAAGACTTTCTCAAAGATCTTGTCTGTTGTTTTACGCTCTATAATAAACGAAACGATGATTAAACATTCAGGCCGATGTCTCTTTCGAAAAAAGAAAAGAAATTGGTTTACACAAACTCTTTCCTTTGTCCCATTTCTAAGCATTTATACAGATGTGGAACATTCTGGTGATTGATTCTACTCATCTGGAGAGTGTTCCTTTCCATAGATGTCAGCACAATGGGATTTTAAAAAGCTGTTGTTTTGAGTAATGATCATCAAGGGAAGGAACACGACATTTCTAGGAGGCTCTAGGCATTTCTATAAAATGCAAGATTAGTTCATGGTAGAGGAAGGAAATGTATAATGACATCAAGCATATGCATTCCCTATAAAAAAAAGTCCTGAATGCTTGCTTATAAGGAAAAACTTAAAGAGAGATCCTTCCAAAATAGTTTGTACAGTGAAGGCGAGCAGTGCTTCTTAATGCCGTTGACTTCCTCACACACAATGAAGGTCACTGCGGAAGGTAATGTCTCTGCTGATTTAGATAAATGTGGTCTCATTCCAACATATTGTTTTTTTACTTTTGTCCAATTGAACATCTATCTACCCCAAGTTTTTTTATTACAGGCTGACAGACATTGTGCAAATATCTCATGAACGAACCATAATGGGCTTATTAAGTTGACACCAATTTTAGCCTTTAGGGCAGTTGACTTCATGATTGAAGAGGCTTCCCTCCCCCTTCCTTATTGTGGAATACACAATGCAATGCAGATGTTCCTGTCTTGAAAGCCTAATTTTAAGGTGTCCCTCCATCCATATGCTGGTACCAGTGCACAAATTGGAGATTACAGATCATGTTGTAGGAAGAAAGAAAGGTACATATGAGAGTTGTACTGTTGATGAGTTTATGTTTAACTCCCCCCCAAATAAATGAGCCTTTTAAGTTTTTTATGATTCTAATGTTTAGTTTATGCCTATGCAGTCTGCTTGTTATAATACAAATCAAGTATAACTATTATGTAATGAAAACATGAAATTTCAATTATTTTATGTTTATACAATGTTGCTTTAAGCTACTTAAGCTTAAAATATACTTAATCTTTATTTTTTAAAATTATAACCCTATATGTGGGCTGTTATTTTGTTATAAGTATGCAGACAGAAATTTGGTAAATTTCCAGGGCATCATATCTAGTGAATCATGTTTAACCTTCAAAAGATGGTTTCAAAAAATTAGATACAAAGACCCCAAAGTCCATAAGCATAACCACCATATCACTGCTTATTTGGATAAAATGCAAATAGCTATCATATTAGTAATAAAAAGCAGAAAGTTGGAGGCAAAGGACTTAAAGTAGAAAGATGCGCTGATCAAGAAAAGCTACATTAAAAACAAATGGACAGAGTAGAATAGAAAATGAAAAACAAGCTTAGCAATAATAGCAATATGGCACCTCATAAGAAAAGCATTAAAATTTTATTAGAATAAGATGACAAAAAGGAAATGGACTGTGTTATGACAATAAAACTTACAAAAAGATTTTTTAAAAAAAGCTTAGTCAATTTGAAATATGAAGTATAAATCTTTGATATACTGATCTAATTCAGAAGCAAAAAAGAAAAAAAAAATGATCACACACTCCTCCAGATTCCAATTCTCTCTCCAGTTCTTGCCTTCATACATAAATGCATCTCTTGAGTATATTTCTGGTGTTTTCCATGCCTTAGGCACTAATGTGACACTGAGGACTCAGGAGTAGAAAAGCAGACCCAGGCCCCTCCCCTCACTGAGATTGTGCTGTCTTGAGGGACACAGACAACAAACATATTCTTTAAGCAAAACCACGTCTATCAGAGGCATGCTGGGGTCCAGGGATGAACAGTGCTAGGACATCGCAGTTTGAAAAAGGGTGATAGAGGAGCAACTCTCCATATAGTATTTCATAAGGCAACTGGAGAAGCCATTTGGATATCTGAGGGAAGACTATTTTAATCAGAAAGAAGTGGGGGTGTGATTTTCCTAAGCCAAGAGGATGCCCTATCTATCTCCTTCAAAGAAAGCACAGAGGCCAATGTGACTAACGCTATAAAAAGGCCATATTAGCTTCGGGTGGCTGCTATCACAGCTGTCACAAACAGAAGGACTAAAGCATCAGAAGTTCATCCTCTCACAGTTCTGGAGGCCAGAATTCTGAAATCAAGGTGTGGGGCCAAACGCCCCATGGAGATTCTAATGGAGTTGCCACTTCCTGTCTCTGCAGATTCTGGTGGCTGTGCATTCCTTGGCTTGTGGCGGCATCCTTCAGTCTTTGTATCTGTCTTCTTATCGCCTCTCCCTGCATGTTTCTCACCAAACTCTCTCTGCCTTTCTCTTCTAAGGATGCATACAATTGCTTTTATGGCTCCTTCAGCTCATCCAGGACAAACAGATGCATCTTTGACCCTTCAAACTCACAGAATCCAGGGATTTGTGGTGAATAACTTCAGGAAGGCCATTTTTCGGCTTACCATCAAGGCGATTCTGACTAAAATCAAAGTGAAGAGAGAGCAGAGGAAATAGAAGTCGGTTATTATGCTGACTTTTACTCTGATAATACAGAGCCACTGGGTAACTTTGTCAGCTGACTGACATCATTTAATTAACTCTTCCCAAGACACATTTTTGAGTGTGCTGAGGTAAGAACTTTGATTCAGGAGAACAAGTGTGCAATCTGGAGACCAATTTGGAGTTCTATTGCTATAATCTGGGTGAGAGGTGTGCGCTGGGTTGCAGGGAGAGGGAATAGCAGAAACAATAAGAAGGCCTGCATTCTGGATTTCCCTGGAGGGACTTCATAGCGCTGGAAGGCCTTCTCAAGCACTCTGGTTGGACTTTGAACTTGTGGCACCATTTGTGAGAGGATCCTGAGAGCATCTCACGTTCCCGGGAAAATAGTCGCAACATGGAAAGTGATGAGAAGCTTTTGGTCTTTTCCCAATGACCAGAAATCCCGGATCTTATGTCTAGCAACCGATGTGGAGACTGTCATCTCCTGAGGGGATGCACTCAAAAGCATGTCTGTGGATTGAACAAGCAAAAGAACTCTTAACACTGCGTGCTCCTCACAGATTCGGAACTCTGAGCCATTTGCGATAAACAAACAAACGAATGAATGATAAATTTAAGTTCAGTGAGCATGGGAAATGAGGTTGAATAGGACCTTAGCAGTATATATGAGCACCTCTGGATCCTTCCTTTCATTTTGAAACACTGCCTGGACAGAGGAAATGCGAGCCACAGAGCCATGCTCAAAACTGGCAGTATGCTGGTGAAGTTTCACCCCCAAGTTTGTTAAGCTGATACAAGACAATGCTTGAAATTTTATTTGCTGTCAACATTTAAAAATAAGTCATTTTTCATCGTTTTAAAAATCTGAACTCACGTGTAGAAATCTGCATTTCCACAAATTGAGCAATATCAGCCCATGCTCCTTCAGAGCACTATTGGGTTGGGGCCTTTTGTGAAAGTGCCCCCTCCCTTCTTCCGTCTTCGCTTTAAAGAATTTTCTCTGGGGCTCTTTGCACTCTTCTTCCAGCTGACTGCTTAGTGAGACCCGCCGCAGAGCCAGTATCTTCTGATGGCCTTTGTTTTTCATGAGAATTCTGGTCCACCTCTCATCTTTGTTACATGCCTCAAGTTCACTATTTCCCATTTTATTCCCTCATTTAGTGCAGCATACTTGCAGTAGTTTCAAACTACAAAGTTTAGAGGGAACACAGTGCTACACAAGATTTTTCTCACTTCTGGCACCAATTAGAACTTTGGAAGTTTCCTCAAACAACCCTCGGTTTTGACAATTTGTTAACTCAGAAAACTCCCTGAAAGCCATTTTATCTATCATGATGGTTTACTGCAGAGAAAGAACGCAGATTAAAATCAGCCAAAGAAAAGAGTTCTTAGGGTGGAGTCCAGGGAAATATCAAATGCAGAACTTTCCGTGTCTTCTTCTGGTGCGTTAGGTGGCATTTACCTTCCTGGTATTGCCAGCTAGAGAGGCTAAAGGAGCCTTGGCAGTCAGATTTTATTAGGGTTCCACTATATAGGAATGATGGATGGGTTGATTGTGCACATCCTTGATCTCAGTCTCTGGCTTAGTTGATATCCTGTGACCCAAAACCCTTAGCTTAAATCACATTGTTTGTCTTTCTGGTATGGTCAGCCCTACCCTAAATCACAGCATTAGACTACTGCATGACCCAAGGCCCCCGGATAAACAAAGACACTTCTAGCAAGCACATAATTGCAAAGGTCTGGATATTACCTTCTAAAAGCTAAGGGCAAAAAACAATCTCTTTGAGCAAGGCTAACTTCTTTATTATACACTTTCACAGTCACTTCTTAAGAGTGGTACTTGGGAGACAAAAATAGGTAGAAAGATATTAAAATGCATTATGATTGCTAGTTTGGCAAAGATTTCCCCACTCTCTCTCCACCCAGTTCAAACCAACATACATTATTTTTCCCCCCTCAGAAGGCATTCTTCAGCTTTTAATGACATTTTAAGAATTCTGATACCATTCTGACTCTTGACCAATTGTAAATTATTTGCTTTTGCTCTCTGATGCTTTTAGAATTTTCTCTTGTAGCCCTAGTATTCTTAAATTTCTTGATTATGAGCCTTGAAGTGAGTCTTTTTTCATTCTTTATATTAGGATTTAGTTTGCCTTCTTAACTTAGAGCCTCAAGGTTTTAACTTCTAAAATACTGATTTATATTACCTCCTTGATAATCCAGCCCCCCTTCACAGTCTTTGATTTCTCTTTTTGGAATTCCTATTATTCAGAAAAGAACTTCTTGAACTGATCATCCAGTATTATATATATATATATATATATATATATATATATATATATATATATATATATATATATATAGTCCAGTACTACTTTTTCCAAACACACACACACATATACACACATACTATATATATATACACACACTATATATATACACTATATATATGAATATTTTCACATATATAGTATATATAGTATATAGATTCACTATATATGTATATATATGAATATTTTCATTCAATTTCACCATAGTAAGTTATTTTTTTCTTTTTTGCCCATTTTAATATTTCCTGTCCTAGTTCTATTTCATGAGTATTTTCTTTGCTTTTTGAATATTTATTTTATGACTGGTTTTGTTTTTCTGTCTTCTCTTTACACTGGGAGCTATTAAATCTAGAAAATTTGAAGGTTTTTTTTTCTGTCTTTGCATTGTCTTCTAGGGTTTTGTTGTTATTGGGGTTTTTGTTGTTGTTTTGTTCTTTGTGATTTATATAAGTAGTCTTCCTCAAAATCAGGGAGTTTTTACGGTTCATTCATGTTTACTCTTGAGATTGCTATTTAGACTTTTGGGAGATCTGTGTGAATGGTGACCTATAGGTTTGTTGACCTATAGGTCTCCCCAAAATAATTATCAGACAGAAATCTTACTTTCTCATTCAAATTCTCTAGTGTCTTCAATACTTTTCTCTTGAGCAGATTGGTTGCAAGATGGGAGAAGTCTGCAAAGTCCTACCTGGTTCTTGGCTGTGGGAAGGAGACAGTAGTGTAAGAGAATGATCCATGATCAGCACATCAATTTTAATGTTTTCTGGATGAAAATATTTATAACCTCCCTAAATAATATGGAATATCTTGCCGGATGTGATGATGCACACCTGTAATTTCAGTACTTGGGAGGCTGAAACAGGAGGATCACAGGTTCAAGGCCAGGCTCGGCAATTTAGTGAGATTCTTAGCAACTTAGTGAGAACCTGTTTAAATACATACATACATATATACATACATACATACATACATACATAAATAGGTCTGGGGGTATATCTCAGAAATAGAATGTCCTTGGGTTCCAGCCCCAGTACCAATAATAACGATAATAAAAATAATAATAGATTATGGACTAGATCAGAAAATGTGTGATTTATTATTGCCAGGGAGGAAACTGATTTTTAAATTTTTATTTTATTTACCAATGATAAGGAGGGAATCGCCTGTTTGTTGATTTTGAGGGGATCTGAGGATGTAACTGATTGCTGCCTGGACTTCCCATCCATCTTTCCATAATCAGTTTCAGACATACTTCCTGCCTTGGTGTGCCTGGTTTCCCCCCATCCTGAGTCTCTCTGTGATTCTGCAGGCGAATCAGCCTGTATGTGTTGTCCTTTCTCATTGTGGGATTAAGTTCTGACTTTCCTCATGTGACTAATTGCCCGTCAACTTTTTACGTTACAACATGTGGTTGGCAGCTCTTGGATGCTACAGTGTTCTTCTTGTCCTCTTTTTCCTTGTGGTCCTGCTCTAGTTTTTTTTTTTTTTTTTTTAAACCTCTTTATTTTCATATTATTGGACTTTCAGCAGACTCTGGAGAAACCTGTATATTTGGCTTCCCCTGTGAGGCCAGAAGTCTAGGTCAACTATTAACCAATAGAATAGAAAACTCCAAATAAAATGTGACCTTTGTATTATTTTCTCTGGCTTTACTTTCTTCTATTCAAAAATGATTTAATCAACCACATAATAATTTCACACAGTAGTATATATAAAGTAGTATATATAGTAAGAAATAATAACTACAGTTATGGTAAGTTCATTCTAGATAATCTGAGAGTATTTATTGTAGAGATACTTAAACACAAGTATTTCTTTTAGAACGTTATGCAAACATTTCCTTACACTCTCATCCATTATTGTTATAAATCACAATTTTTTGGTGCCTTCAATGATGACTTGGGCCTTGACCTATGTATTGTGAGTGCAGATTTGATGATGTATAATTTTTGCTCTTCAAGAGATCACAATTTAGCAGGGTTCCTGTATGCCTAAACATAATTTGGACACTAGGCTCAGGAATCAAACAAACTTTACATTTCAGAACGCCTGCAGATAATCAGGAGGTAAGCAACAAAGGATTTCACAAACTAAAATAATTTTTGTGTTGTTTCAAGTTAAAGTTTTAATACCATATGCATAATCTTTGTTGTGCTTAAGTAAGGTTTGCATGGGCCCACATTGAAGGTTTTATTTTGATGTTTAGTTGTACGCTTCACAAGGATGCATTATATGTAGATTAATAAGTAACAAGTGTAGAACACAGAGAATATGAAAGGAGAATGGCATCTGGTTGAAATGATGGCTGGCTCTGAGGAAGGATCTAGAACAAGAAATAGTGGCAACAAGGAGTGCCTGTGTAGTTCCTGGTTCTACTACCTGTGACCATTGAAGGAGACAACACTCTAGGCCTGTTTCTCTATCCTTGAAACTAAGAAGAGTGTGTGGAAAAGTTGAATAAGGTATGGAAAAACAATGCACGTGAAATACATGGACATTAATAAAAGCACAATTAGTGTTAGTGGGGTATTTTTTCATTATTGCTGAGAAAGCACAGTGGACTGCGAGGTTCAATGTAGTTGAAAAATAGCTCAACAAAACTTCCTTTTGTTCCACTCTTTAGCATTGTTTTAGTCAGCTTTGCAATATTATAATAAGATACCTGGGAAAATTAACCTAAGAAGAGAAAAAGTTCATTTCTGGTTTGGGAGGTTCCTGTCCAAGATGGGACAAGACCCATTGCGGGAAGTTCACATAGTCCCCACAGCACCCACACCCTAAGGACTCCACCACCTCCGGACGGTGCCACCCTGGAGATTGAGCCTTTAATGCCTGGACCTTTGGGGTGCATGATATGGTATCTAGGAAGCATGTCAGGCAGGAGCCATCCCAGGGCACATAGATAGGCTCCTTTATTTAGAACTCAGTGAGTTCTATGTAAGGAGTTGTTGAATGGTTAGAAAAGCCATGAAACCAAACAGAAAAAAAGACATGGAGGCCATCCAGAGGTCAGCCAGTGCAGAGCGCCCTCCCTTCTCCAGGCTGGAATGATCTAAGGATGAGATGCAGAGCTACTGGGATTGAGAAGCCCTAGCTGCCTGGAAAGGCAACCAAGGCAGGACAGATGGACACAGGCATGACACCAGAGGAAGACACATCCATGCTAGTCCCTTCTCCCCCCACCCAGTGCGCATGGCACCTCCCTCCTGTAGACTAAATTCAGCCAGAGCCCACGACCTCAGCATCTGGGAATTGCAGCCTGGCATCTGTCCACCCTACACTGCAGAGCAGAGCAGAGCAGTGGTCAAAAGAGCCTCAAGCTGGAACAGACAAAGCAAAGTCCTGCTACCTACCCTTGTCAGAGGATTGTCCAAGTTGTTGACTCTTCAGACTCAAAGTATATCAAGGCAATCAATGCTTAAGACAGCAAATTTAAATTATGCAAGGTCTTGGCAAAATGAAGTTAAGTATTCCATTAAGTTCTAGAGAACTGAAGACGTGTGTGTGTGAGCGTGTATTTGAGTGTTTATGTGTGAGTATGGATGAGTATGTGTGAGTATGTGTGTGTGTGTGTGTGTGTGTGTGTGTGTGTGTATGTGTGTGTGTGGACAGACAGAGAAGAGCGCTTGTATTTCCCAGGAACACCTTGGGACTTACTGAAAAATACTGCTATATCATATTTTCATCATTGTGCTTCAAGCAATGTATTTTATTTATATATTGTTTTGCATTCATTCAATAAATACTTACTGGGCATTTATTGTGTGTCAGGAACTAAATTCGTCCCTGTGGACTCAATCTAATTAAGACATGGCTCAGTTCCCGGAGACCCAAGGCCTTGTATGAACATGCCTTTCTTAAATCTTTTTCTCTTCTTTTATTTTTCCCTAAAATTAGCTAGTGTCTAATGTCTTAGAGAGTAGAAATCACTTGTTACCCATCCTGTTACAATATTTTCTGCCACAGTGTCTGCCAGATATTTAATAAACATTTGCTCAACTGAATTGAGCAACTACGAAAGATTGGACTACTACTTTGGGTCTTTTTTAAGACATGCTAGAAATTAAAAAGTGATAGTAGAACAGAGGATTCATTATTAGAAAGTAGAAAAAATAAGTTGGGTGCAGAGGCACATGCCTATAATCCTAGTACTTGGGAAGTCAAGACAGGAGAATCACAGGTTTTCCGCTAGCCTCAGTAACTTATCAAGGTCCTCAACAACCTAGCTAGACCCTATTTCAAATAAAAACTAAAATAAAACTGAGGGTGTAGCCCGGAGGTAGAATGCCTCTGGGTCCAATTTTCAGTACTGAAAAAAAATAAAAGGAAAGTAGAAAAAAAAAAATTTGAAAGTAGCATGACTACATGACTACATTGCTTTAATCTTACTAGGTATTTTAATTTAATAGAATTCCTTAATGGAAGATTTTACAATTGTTTCATACTTTGCTATAGACATATATGCAAACATTTTTTTTCTTCTATTGAGAGTAAATAACTCATTTGCCATTCTAAACTTTGGTTTCAGGTGCCTTTTTTCCTGTTGTTCTAAATAGATTACTTATTAAATATGACTATGTAAACTAATCAGAGTATCAATTAACAGCACATGCCTGTGATCAGGGAAAGCATCAAGTAAGCCAGACGTAGTGTGAGTGTGAGCCTGTTGTCAGTGACATCTGTCCCCACGCTGAACGCCAGGTTGGAGTCATACACGCAAGCAACTAGAGAAAGCACTTATTTTCTTCCTCACTAATTTATGCAGGTCTCTCTGGAAGCTGCGCCATCTGAAAAGAAGCCGTATTGATGGAAAAGAGATGTTTTTCTATGAATGAAGGATGCAATTATGACACTGTGTTTCTTCCACAGAAATCTGTGTATTCTGTTTGCATAGATGGTCCTAAGTCAGGAAATAAACACTAATTTCTTCATGCAAAGAAGAAGATAAAAACAAATACTGAAACTTTAGCTACGCTTGAAACCAAACCTGAACTGGATTGCTTTAAGTATACCATTAATGGCTTAGCAGGCGCTTGCGCTTTGAATATTTCCCCATCCCCCACCCGTGCTGCCTCATTCAGCCACGCTGCAGGTGCAGGAGGCATCGGGCCTCCTACTTGCTTCAATGACTGCAAGTGGCAAGAAGAGATGAGCCTTTCAGTCCCTTCTCTGCTTTTGTCTCCAGTATTTTTCTTCAAACAGCTCACAGAACACAGGCAGCACCGAGGTAGAATGTGCAGGTATCAGTAGGGGACTGACTTTAAGATTCCTTCTACCTTTCACAACTATACTGCTGACCAGGCATTTTGGGAAAAGGTCTTAAATGGGTAACTGGCGCGGTTCTATATCAAATAGTAAGAGTTTGATGTGGTTGTTTTCTTCGCCCTGAAGTCTGCAGTGGCAGGGTCAGATCGTGTGGATGGAATGAACTTCCCGAGGGTAACTTTTATTAGGAACCAAATGAGTCTTGCCTTCCACAGATTTTCTTTTTTTTCAAATTTTATATGTGCAGGTAACTCCAGAGGCAAACGGCCTGTAAATAGCCATTCCTTTGTGGTCAACACACTCAAAATTCTTGTCAAATGAAATCGAGGAAAGGTGGTGTAAGAGATCACAACCTCATTGCCATGAAATAACCTTCTTTAATTACATCAAATAAGTAGGAAATTAGTTAACAATGAATGACTAAAAGTATTTCAGATTTATTGATAATAGTAGAAGTCTCTATCTTATATAATTCTTCATATAAAATTAAAAATTATTACACCTTGTAAAGGGAAGGAATAAAATAACCATATGACCATGACTACAAAATGAAGTAACCATTTTCACAATAAAATATCTTTTAAAATAAAGTCTTTCTGGCCTCTTCAAGGGATATTTCCACATCCCCAAATGTACTTTCTGAAGATTTGGCAAGGATGCATGAGAAGTCCAGTTGAGACAGACTCATGTGCCATCTTCCATGTGCGTAATACAGGAATCCAGGGAACTTAAAGGCAAGACACACTTGTAGAGTATCCAGCTGACAATTGCCAAAAAACCCACAACTCGTAGTTTGATCGCTTGCAATACAATTTCCTTATACTCTTACCCCAAATGGGGTTGCAAAGTTGTGGCTTTTCTTGGCTTCTTTGGCCTCCCTTAGGCCCAGACTTAGGGCTTTCTGTTTCAACCTCTGATGACAGTCTCAGGCAGACTGCATCCCTGGACCAATCATATTCAAATTTTTCCCTGAAATATAAGGACAAAAGAAAATAGTGCTTTTTTTTTTTACAAATAGATACTATTATGTGAGAAACAGACTAAACTTAGGGACACAGATAATATAGACTCCAAATAACCATATATCCTGATTATTCACATTGTTTTAATTATTGTAAATGACATTTATATAGCCAAAGTTTCAGTTAGTTAGTTATGCTGATATTTGTTAAAGTATTTAAAATAATTTATATGTAGACATTTTTGTCTTTACTTTGTCTATTTAGACTCACCAAAAATTTATAAGGAAAAAAGTATAACAAATTTGCACCTGATTTGTAATTTGTTGCTGTTCTATATTAATAGGTTCTTATTCCCAGGATCATTTACTATTATTCTGAAAAGTTTGATATATAATCATTGATATAAGAAGAAAATATTATAATACAGATAAAGATTTCAAAGTATCATCAGAGTTCTTTATTTAAGTCTAATAAAGTAAAAAAGGAATTCACACACATGAACTCACTGTGTAAAATATATCTATGATTATAATGTGTACATTTGCATGGTTAAAGATAATGTTGATATTTATAGCATGTATCCTACATTTTAAGAATTATCTTAGTGACTTTTGGTTAAAAGTGTTCAGAGTGATATCTAATAATTAATTTTACTGAAATAGGGTGTTCAGATTTTTGACATGTGAAAATAAAAAAACCCAAATACTTAAAATGAGAGAAATATAGGAGTTTTTGTTATATATTGTACTTGAATTTTTATTTGGTTGACATCCAAAAAATAATAGAGGGCTGGATTGTAGCTTGTAGTAGAACATTTGTGAAGCATGTACAAGGTCCTGGGTTCAATCCTCAGCAGTGCAATAAGTAAATAGATAAATAAATAAATAAATAGTAGTAATAATAATAATATGGAAATAAAAAATTTAGTATGCTTTTGACAATAGAATATAAAAGAACTATATGTGGACATTTTCTTTCTTCTTAACTAAATATATTTTCATGATTATATCTGTAGGTCATTTAAAAAAACAGGTTAAGTTCCTAAGATTTCTAATCCTGTGTGTCTTTCAGACAATGATGTTAGATACTTAAAACTTGGGAAAAAAAGGTATTTTAACATTTCCACTGAATTACTCCCTAACATCACTCCACGTGAGTGATGTATTCTTAGAAAATATTTAATAGTAGTTATGCTCATTTACCTGATATGTTTTGGACACCTACAATGCACACTGCACGCTATTATCAGTCTGACCCCAAATGCACTTTAGGTCAGGGTTATCAACATTTTCCACGATCTTGGCAAATTCATGATGTCATATTTGAGATGAAAATTAATAATGACCAATCAGTCTCCTATGTGTTTTGGGGAAAGTAATTAGCCGTAATTAAGTAAACAACCCCCTTTTGTACTCACCCCGAGTGCTCATCATGAGGTTCTGCATGTGGCTGGTAGCAGCTGCTGCATGCCAATCAAGGTAGAGTTGTAGTCCTTTGAGCTTCCCTGCCCCGTATTCCCAAGTGAATGTCATGCACTTTAGTTGGCCTGTAGGTTTTACACATTATTTCAAACACAATTTTCAAATTGAGTGCAGTTTTCACATAGCGTGATATAAATAAAACTAATGTTCTGTAACTCATTGCACTTGTAAGTGTATTGTTATTATTATTAGCCATATAGTTATTTTTAATACTTCTAATATACGAGTTTAAAAGAATACCTAGGCACATTTGATGTTCTGTTTCCTAATCTGACGTCATGTGATCCTACAGAATATTATACATGTCAGAATTAAAATTTGATTATTTTTTGCACTTTATGTGTATGTGCAAATATGGAAATATGGAAATACAGATTTCTTAAATCATATTCCTAAGAATGACCTTAAGTTCGATCAAAATTCATTTAGTGTTGGAAATGATATTTGTCAAATTCTTTATTGTAGATCCTCATTTCAAAATACATCACTTATTGAATAGCTAATTAATAAATTGTGATGTGGTTAAGCCATATGAAAATGTAAATGTTGTGATTATATCCTAGTTCCCTGATACAATTTCAGGTGGCTTTGGGGTTTTGACTTCAAAAAGAAATATATATATATATATATTTTTTTTTCTATCTATATATCATCTATCTCTATCTATCTATCTATCTATCTATCTATCTATCTATCTATCTACCTATCTATCAAGAGTATTACATTAGTACATATACATGGAGAGCATGTATTACTATTAAATTCATAAACATAATATTGATTTATAACAAAATGATGATCGATATATTAACAGACAGGTAAGATATTAATGCTTAGCCATGTGTCACTTAACACCAGAGATGTATTCTGAGATATATATCATTAGGTAATTTTACTGTGGTATGAAAATCACAGAATGCACTTACACAAACCAAGATGGCTATGATGTTACTATCTGATAGAAACTCATGAGACTGCCTATATTATGTGGCACATGACTTCATGTTTTATACATATATGAGATGTGATTTCACGATTTCATTTTGTAAGAACTGAGAGAGAAAACAAAATTATAGAATGCAAACATTTTCACCTGGAAAGAAAAACTATCAGACAAAGGCTATCGAATGCTGAGAAATGCCCATTATAATAATTGTGCATTATCACCTCTTTTTTCCAAATACATGTTGATTAAATGATATAGACATGTAGTATATTTTCAAACATTCATGTGGACATTCACTTCCATAACTAACATATAAAATTGTACTTTATAATATTAATTTTTAAAATTTCCAGAACCCTTTGGGAGTCACTGAAATTGAACTAAATTTGTCCTCGGATTAGGTTCTTCGTTAATGTTCTCAATGGAAACTACAAACTATACTTCATGGGAATAGGGCCAAGCCATTGGGCACCAGCAGGACTAGGAGAAAAGCACCCCATGTTCAGCAGGATACTATTTTAGGACAGAGCATTCAGGGAAACTTTGAGTCCAGTTGAAATTGCACAGAGGATTGAAATGGCAATAAGTGCATATAATTAAGCAAGCTGGAACTTGCTCAGAAAATGAGGGCCAAGTGCTCTTTTAATTATTCAGTTAATGGACCTGTCCATGCCAAAATAACTACCCTATGCCGAGTTTGGCAGCCTGCTTTTCAGAAGTATGCCCTCATTTGTGCATTTTTAAGCCATGTAGAAGTTCACTGCTTATCTAATCTTATGCTCCCATTTTTGCACCATGATTCTAGTTTCACTCATGAAGTTAGTAAATATACAGGTTATTCTCTGGATTTGGGAAGTTAGTTAAGCAGTAAATAACTAGTTTTCTTTCATTGAAATGGTTCGCACACACAGATCCCAGAACATCAGAACACAGAGTCCTCATCTTTAGGAGAAAGTCTAGCTTTAAAACTTAATAGCTAGCTAATGTACTACCTAAACGACTCCTGAACAGATGGTATGCATTGCTGTTGTTATTATATTATAATTAATATTATTATTTTCATTACTATTGTTATTTCTATCTAATCCACTCACTGAGGTCCAGGATAATGTTAATTCTTCATAATGTTTCCACCTCTAAAAATGATCTAGGCTAGTTTATTAGTTGGTCCCTCAGATATTTCCAAATGTTTGGATCCAATTTCTAGTCAATTGCTGAGGTTTTCCACATCTTATTTTTCTATGCCTTCACATTTTTAACTGAAGATTTTCTACTTAAATATTTCTTCTTAAAAATAGGTTTACATTGTATATGAAATGCTTCCACTTTCCCATAAGTCTCATGCTCCAAAACAGTAAAGAAAAAGAAACACATCTAAATTGTTCTCAATTGCTGAGGTTCTTGATAGTTTCCTTTTGCTGCACAGAAGCTCTTCAGTTTAATACAACCCCACATACTGACTGTTATTTTAATTTCTTGTGCCCTTGGGGTGTTGTTGAGGAATTTTGAAGCCATCCCTATGTGTTGTAGTGTTGTTCCTATGCCCTCTTCAAGTAGGTGCAAAGTCTCTGGTCTAATTTCCAGGTCTTTGATCCATCTTGAATTGACCCTTGTGCAGGATGAGAAAGTGAGGTTTACTTCCAAACCTCAACAAAGAGCCAACAGAATGGGAGATTTTTGCCAATTACTCCTCTGATAGGGGACTAATATCTAAAATATACAGAGAACTCTAGAAATGCACCACCAAAAAAAAAAAAAAATAGTCCACAAAAGAAGAAATGCAAATGGCCAATAAGTGTATAAAAATGCTCAACATCATTAGCAATCAGGAAGATACAATCAAAACTACCCTGAGATTTCACCTAATACCAATTAGAATGTCAATCATTAAAAAACACAAACAACAAACGCTGGCAAGGATGTGGAGTACCAGGAACTCTACTGCATGGTTGGTGTTATTGAAAATTAGTGCAACCACTTTCGAAAACAGTGTGGAGGATCCTTTGAAGAATTGGAATGAACCTACCATAGGACCCAACTATACTTCTCCTGGGTATCTACCCAAAAGAATGGAAACCAAACTACCAGAGTAATGCATGCACATCTACGTACATGGCTTCGCAATTCACAATTGCCAAACTATGGAACCAGTCAAGATGTCCATCAACAGATGAATGGATTACAAAACTATGAATATGTACACAATGGAATTTTATTCAGCCACGAAGATGAACAAAATTATGTCATTTGAAGGGAAATGGAAGAAACTGGAGAACCTTATGCTAAGTGAGATTAGTCAGTCACAAAAAGTGAAAAGTCAGATGTTCTCCCTAATATGTGGAAACTAGGGAGAAAATGGGACATAGGAGGGACTCCAGACAAAGGAGGGAAAACCTTACATGAGTGAAGAAGGCGACCTAACTGAGGAAGATGGGAGGGGGAAGAGGGAAGAACTTCAGCGGACATGATGGACATATACAAACTTAAAGTCAATCACTGTTGGGGGAGGGCTCAAGAAGTGCTGTGTTCATTTCTGCTTCTACCACCTTGAACCTAATCAAGATGTGTGATTACAATGCACCAATAAGAATGAATGAATAAACAAACAAATAAATTTCAAGCCGTACACTACAAACAGATGCATGTTGAGTATAGATTCCCCAGGGAGTTAATGGAAAGGCTAAGGGAGTTCATTTCTATTTCTCCCTATTATTCACCTGGTACTGGTACAATTGACACACAGACACGTTCTGGCTTCTTTCCTTGGGTTTTCTTTTTTCTCCAGCATCGTCTCCTCTCTCTTTTCTACAATCTGCCCCTAATTTGCGCTACAGACCAAGAATGATAGTTTTACATTTACTAAGGCCAGTTGGCCATGCTTAAAATTGTAAATACTGACTTATAGAACTATAATTTGAATTTTACTACTAAAATGAATAGGAAAGCTAAAACCTGATATTATTAAAAGGTTGCTTTATAATGTGCTAAATTTTTTCATTCACTTATAAGAAGTTTGTTTTCAGGATTCAAATATCTACTCTCGCTACATTTTTCTTTCTTTAACTTACTTTACATATGATATAAATTGCAAATATCTAGACAAATCACATAAAATAATAAATGGAGTATACTTTTTAATTTCTGGGTACAATATTTCAACAGAATCATTTGATAAACCATAAAATGTTTGAAATTAGAGTGAAAAATATGGCAAGATTAAAACCAAATTTTATTAATAAAGAGTCTTTGTCTGTGATCAAAAGCTTTTTTTAACTTTGCTTGTATTTTTTTCATGTTACTGGGATTGAAATCAGAGTCATTCTCCCTCCTCACTAAGCACCCAGCCCTATTTTAAACCAGAGTCTCCCTATGTTGCAGAGGGTCTTACTAAGTTACCAAGGCTATCCTTGAACCTATGATCCTCCTGTCTCAGCCTCTCAAGTACTGGGATTACACATTTGTGTCACTACATCTGGCTAGTGTATTTTTTTTGAACAACACTTTGAATGAGAAAATACAATTTTAAAAAGTTAAGAAAAATCACACTTAGATGACATGTCTCAATAAATGGTAAAACCAGAATTTAATAGCAGGGTTGTAGGGCTAGCATCCTAGACAATCTCAGGATACTATTTTTTTTTTTTTTTTTTTTTGCAGTACTGAGGATTGAACCCAGGGGCATTATACCTCTGAGCTACACCCCCAGTCCTATTTTTTATTCTTTATTTTGAAACAGGGTCTCACTAAGTTACGAAGAGCCTTACTAAGTAACTGAAGCTGGCCGCGAACCCTGGTCAGAAGGGATACCTGGGTTATGTTCCAGGGTCAAGGATGGGCGAGTGGTGTCACCTGAGTGTTTGTCTTAATCACAGGACAGTGCTCTGAGCCAATGAGCTGCTTCTAGGGCAACTGGAAGGTGAATAGGCTACATGACTGTTTTTCAGGGGCCCCTGCAGGCTGAGCTGCTCAGGATGGGCCACCCAGGTGCTTCCTGGGGCCAGGAACAGAGAGCAGGGCCTCTTGGATGATTTGTAGGTCTGGGTCTGTGGATCTTCTAGGGACATCTGCCCTGTTTCTTCGGAGGTCCATAGCTCAGTGGAATCTCACAATGGTACTGAGCAGCAGGACTTTGTCTGGGAAGGGAATCTGCAGCCTGGTTACCCTTCCCCCAGGAGCCAGGTACCTCTTCTTCAGGGTGGATCTGCAGAGACAGGACAGTAGATGTTATGTGCTCAGTGACCCTCTCTATACCGCCATCATGAATCTCTGTGCTGTGCAATATTTCTGTGACATTTCCCACTGCTTCAAATGCTCCAGTGAAACAGCCATTGCTTTTTTTCTCATTTTAGTTCTTTGTTGTAGAGGGAAGTAGGTAGGGACCTGTGGCCAGCCATCTTGCTCCCAGGATGAAAAATGAAGTTCTGTGAAAACGAATTTGAAGATCTTTAAAGTTTGAATACAAGGGTAATATTGAAGTTACTAAGCTTGTAATAAGTAGATGTATATACACAAACAAATACATAAAACATAGGACTTGTATATCAATAGGGATATAGAACTTTGAAAATCTTTGAAACTCCTTTTACAGGATATCTTTTTTTTTTTTTTTGCGGTACTGGGGGTTGAACTCAGGGGCATTCTACCTCCGAGCTATACCCCCAGCCCTATTTTTTATTCTTTATTTTGAAACCAGGTCTCACTAAGTTGTGGAGTGCCTCATTAGGTAGCTGAGGCTGGCCGCGAACCCGGATCCTCCGGTCTCAGCCTCCCGAATGCTGGGATTACAAGCGTGCGCCACCACCCCCAGCTACACAGGATATCTATAAATTTCACATTTCTAACCTCCACATAATAGCATAAGAAGTCCAAATCCACAAACTTAAATAATTTTTAAGTTGGTGATAATGAAGAGGTGTGGAGAGAAATTCAAAACTTGTGGAATACCTGAGGCTTTCTTACAGGAGAGCAAGCTAGCCTGCTATTTCATAGGGAGATCACAGAAAACAAGAGACTACTGGACCAGAAACAAAGGATATGTTTACCCAGAGCCAGGCAGGAAGCAGGAACCACAGGATCACATCAGTTCCCTCAACCCCACCACATCTTATGGCAACAGAGTGATGGTTTTGAAATGCAGATCTGATGAGAGCTCTCTCTTGCAGAAATGACTTTATAAGTCATCTTGGCTTCAGGAAATAACTTGTATTTCTTTAAATATCTTGCAGTGTTCCGAGCCTATTTTTAAGTGTCTAATTTTAATAGCCACCTCTCTTATTCTACCTTGCATTTCTACTAAAAAGTACTTGAAGTTCTAAGACCATGTGCATTCTGGAATATAGTTGACTGTGCCCTCATTCCTTTTCCTGGGCTTGATGAATGCCTATTCATTCTTCAGAATCCAGCTCAAATGCCATCTTCAGAAAAAAAAGAGAAAACTATTTGACTCTTTCCAATCCAAGTTATGCAACTCTGTATTTCTCCTTTCCTTTTTGTCACACAGTAATGAAATTGTCTATGAACTTGTGTGTTTGTCTTATCAGGCAATAAATTCTGTAATGGTAAGTGCTCAGAGCCCGCACAGACTGACATACAGCAGTCAGTCATACATGCTTATTGTATATGTTAATGCATGAATGAATGCACATGTAATAGGATGCCCACCTTAATGGAAAATGACATAAATCAAAATCAGCTCCAGAAATGATGGGAACCAACTAGAATCAACCCTGTTATTGGCCTCTACTTCTCCCCCCCGCCCCCACACCTCTATGATCTCCTACATGTGACATTCCTTTAACCTTACTGGTCTACACAATTATACCACTTTATAAAGAGGCTTTGAAATGTCAGCCAACTCTGACTTCTTAGGATTTTATTCACTGAAAAGAAAGAGTGTGGAATACGACAGGTGGATATGTGTTGGGGATTAGGACACACTGGGGACTGAAGGCAGCTACCAATCTCATTAGCTGTCTTCTGAGCTGCTGAATTCTACCTTGGTCCCCAAGCTGAAAGGCTAATAATTAATTCAATTTACTATCTATTCAGTGAGAAGCTCCAAAGGTTAAGATTATGGAGGGCCGATGAGGGCAATCTTTTATACTGTTTAAATTGCTGTTTAAATTTGAATTAGATTCTAATAGTGACAGTTTGAAACCGACAAAATTTAATTCATTTATCACGTTCCCAAACCTGCCTACCTGAACTAGCTTTAAAGTCTGTCTTAAATAAGCAGTCAGCAGTGCACTTACGTGTTATTTTTTATTATTTCCTTGGAATGTATATTTGAATAGCAATATTTGTATATATTACTTCCTTGGAATTTATATATGAATGCCATTTTTTTTATTAATGGTGAATAGGATAGCATTTTGTCCATGTGGAAAACACACACACACACACACACACACACACACACACACACACAGATTTGCAATAAATTCATCTTTCTTTCTTAAATTGTGCTATTCTTTATATGTAGTTTGACTTAAATTTTATTTATTTATTTTATACTTGGTGCATTATAGTCTCACATCGCAATGCAGGTCAGCATGATAGGGACATACATGCACACAGTACTTGGTGGAATTTCCCCTGGCTCTCTCCCCACTCCCCCTCCCTCATACAGGGTGTTGACATTGACATTGGTATTCTCACATATGGACAGAATGTCCATGGAAGTGATTCTTTCATTGATTCCACCTCCCCCACCCCCAACACTTTCCTGGACCATCTCCACCTCCCAGGCTCCATTGGAGTTTCTGCTTCATTATCTTAAAGTTCCCACTTATATTCTGATTACTCTCTAGCTTCCCCATAGGAAAGAAAATATAGGACTCTTCACATTCTTTGACTGGCTAATCTCATTTAACATGATGTTCTCCAGGTCCACCTATTTTCCTGAAAATAACACAATTTTGTTCTTCTTTATTGCTGAGTAGAATTCCATTGTGTGTATATCCCATAATTTTGTAATCCATTCACCTGTTGATGGAAACCTAGGATGTCTCCATAATTTGGCTATGGTGAATTGTGCTGCCATAAACATGGATATGCATATATTATTATGATATTCTGATTTCAGTCTTTTGGAAAGATACCCAGGAGTAGTAGAGCTGGATCATATGGTGAATCCATTTCCAATTTTCCGAGGAATCTCCACACTTGATCTTAGCAGCTGCACTCATTCTGTAGGCTTTCTCTTTAGATGATGGTTTCCTTTGTTAATATTTTGTTCACATTCTAGTTCTTCCATCCACCGTGATATAAAGTTTTTTTAAAATAAATAATACAACTTTTGATTTCTAGGACATGGCATTCTAAGGGGAAAGTTAGGTAGTGATAATAATAATAGCATTTGTATAGAATTATGATTTGCCTATATATATATATATATATATATATATATCAAATCATCTCCTAAATGATATCAAGTGGCTATTATTTTATAAATTTTAAAAATACTTAAATATAAGGCCTAAAACAAACTTTTCTAAGATTATACAATTAATAAATGATAGAACAGTCTTTCAAAATCAATAATGGAGCTGGGCATGGAGACATATGCCTGTCATTCCAGTCCTTGGACGGTTGACACAGGTGGATCCTACATTTGAGGCCAGTCACAGCAATTTAGTGAGGTCCTTACCAACTCAGTGTGATCATGTTTTAAAATTAAAAATAAAATAGGGCTGTGGGTCTAGATCAGAAGTAGAATGTTCCTGTGTTCAATCCCCAGTACACCCTCCTCCAAATCAGTAACAGAAGTACTTGCTTTAGTTTACTCATATCTGCTCCATTGGAATTTCTGCACTCCTCAGATTCTTCTGAATCATGTTGTACATTCTGAGGGAGTCTAGTTAAAATGCACAAGGTTAAAAATGCACAAAATGTTACCATATTTAGGCTTAATTACGGACATTTGTGACAGAAATTTATTATATTTGGGACAAGTACAAACAATTTTGAAGAACATTGAAAAGATCCAAAAGGGCTAGACCATCCTGTTTAATGCAGCAAGTTAAACTTCTATATACCAAATCACCAGGCAGGGTTTCTGCTTTAGTAGGAATGGGTGTTTTGCACCCAGGATCAAGGAAAAGCAACTACAGCATAGGAAAGTGACACCATTCTGTGTTTGCGAGGAAGTGAAGCCATGAAGTCTACAAAGGGATGATCTCTAATGATTGCCAAAAGGACATGAAGTGTAACAGAATGTAAGGTACTACTTTAAAGAGATGGGGACTAGCAGGAGATCAGGAGGAGAGTAATCTCTCCTCTTATGAACAGAAGTAGCTGGCTCTAGTACTGCTGATGACTTTGGGCATGATTTTATGTTTATTTAATTGAACTCTCAAAGCCTATTCTGAACTAACACTAACAACAAAGAGAATGAGTAGACTTTCTAACATTTTTAATGTTATTTGGAGGGTGATATGATACTACTTTTACTACTGGCTTAAAATATCGCTGGATGGCAGAACAATATTCCTTAGTTTTGATATGATCTCTATCAAAATGCCAAAGTGTATCAGTATCAGAAATATGTAATTCACAAGTTTTGGAGAATTTCTACCTGTATCACAATTTTTAAAGCATTTGCTATATAACAGAAGCAAAAGGACAGAGAAAAAGAATACTGATTAAGGGATTTATTTGGAGAGAGATGAGAGATCATGGAATCCTTCTTCCTCTCGAAAGACATTCGATGGAGTGTTGCCTATATCCAGAAACTTAGTAAGTGAGCTTCAGAAAGGGGCCATTTGAGGATCTTTCAAATATTTTCTACACAGCTGAGAGACAGGCAAGAAATAGAACTATGTCTGAGAAAGCTAACACAGAATGTAGATTATGGAATAATTTGGCAAATCTAGAGGATTAGAGACTGGATATTTAAAGTAGATCAAGGAGGGTGATGGTGAGGTTGCTAAGCAGCTCTGGAGTCTGTCGGGGCAAGTTTACGTGGGTAAGGCTTATCTAGAGTTTCTCAGGTAAGTTTATCAGACTGATGACTTTCTAGTGGCCAGGTGGAGACCTTATAGGATTAAGGGTCAGTGCACAGCAATTCTGAGTCCTGTCCAGTTACACTGAATGGAGACACTACTTTGAATACTCGAGGCTGAGATAAATGTCAAAAACTCCTAGCATGTGTAGTGGTAAATCCTCCAAGAAAAGGGAGAAGGAAGAGAGCCTGGTGCAGGTCCATAGAGGACACTTCTGCAAGTCTGTCTCAAGGCTGAGACAGGAGGATCTCAGGTTTGAGTAGCCTCTGCAACTTAATAAGGACCTCAGAAATGTAGTGAGTCCCTGTTTCAAAAGAAAAATAAAATAGGACTGGGGTTGGAACTCAGAGGTAGTATACCCTGGGTTCCATCCCCAATACCACAGAAAAAAAAGTTTGGTTATCTGCCAAGACCAATAGGTAGAAGTCCAGAGCCCAGGTAAGAAGTTCCCTTTTCTTCGCCTCTCTTTCTCCAGCTCTAGTGAGGAGAAAACAGGCTGGAGAAACAGAGAAGGGAAAAGGTGGAAGAATGACTTCCAACTTCTGAACTGCGAGGGTTTAATTGGGAAGTTTGAAGCTTAAACAAAATGAAAACTATTTTGAAGTTGAACTTTGTATCTCTGTTATATGGGGCTAGTTATTATTTTGTGGAACAAAATGGTATGTAAGACATCATGCATGATCAAAATGTGTGAGGCCATCTTTAAAACCAAGGTGGTCAGCGTTTTGCCAGAGATTTCACTCAGAGCCAGGGAACTTTACATGGCATGAAGTTTAAAAGGACGTGGAGACAAGATCTGGCTCATGAAGTTATTAACACCAAGCTCAACATTATAAATGGGAGGGAATCCAGAGGGAAACATAGCAAGTGTTGTGTGCATGCTTGTTTCTATTACTCTAAACCTTATTGTGACGTATAATTACAATGCACCCCAAGGAAAAGACATTGAGAGACAAACAGTTGCATGTACACAGGAGTATGCATATTAATTGCTGTCACATACCATGTTTGCTCACCAAATTGGTTATGAATTACTCACTCTGTTCATGGACACCTGGGTTGGTTCCATAATTTGGCTATTATGAATTTTGCTTCTATAAACACAAACATGCATCTATTATTATAATATTCTGATTTCAGTCCCTTTGGAAAGATACCCAGGAGTAGTATACCTGGATCATATAGTAGATCCATTCCTGATTTTCTGAGGAATCTCCACACTAATCTCCATAGCAGCTGCACTAATTTTGCAATCCCACCAACAGTGTAGAAAAGTTCCTATTTCCCCACATCCTTGCCGGCATTTATTATTGTTTGATTTCTTGATGATCGCCATTCTGATTGGGGTTAGGTGGAATCTCAGTGTAGTTTTGATTTGCAGCTCCCTGATTGCTAATGTATGGATTATAAAATTATAGAATATATATACAGTAGATTATACTTGGTAATAAAGAAGAACACAATTATGTCATTTTCAGGAAGATGGATGGACCTGGAGAACATTATGTTAAGTGAGATTAGCCAGAACTAGAAAATGTAGGGTCATATGTTTTCTCTCATATGCAGAAGCAGGGAGTAATCGGGATATAAGAGGAGCTTTAGCCAGGAATGGTGCACACTTGTAATCCCAGTACTTGAGATTGAGACAGGAAGATCGAAGGTTCACAGCCAGCCTCAGCTACTTGGTGCGACTCTCTGCAACTTAGGGAGACCCTGTTTCAAAATAAAGAATAATAATAAAATATAGGGCTGGAGGTGTAGCTCAGAGGTATAATACCCCTGAATTCCATCCCCAGTACTACAAAATTTAAAAAAAAATTAAAAAAGAGGGACTTTAGATAATGGAAGAGAAACTCTAGTGGAGGCAGGAGGGAGGTGGTTCTGGGAAAGGTTGCCTGGGGAGAAGGAAACATTTCCTATTACATTATGTAGATATGTGAAAATACCAATGCAAATCTCAATATCATGTAAGGGGGAGGGGGAAGAGGGGAGGGAGCCAGAGGAAAGCCCAAATGTGCATGTATGTCCTTATCACTATGAAATACATTGTGATGTGAGACTGTATTGCACCAATAAAAGTATTAAAATAGGTGAAAAGCTTCTTTTAGTAAATAATCAATCAATCAATCAATCAATCAATTAATTTTAAATTCCCATTATAAAAGCTGGTTCTAGAGCTAAGGAATTTGGAATGTCATATTTTCTTTTTGCATACTAATATTTTTTTTAAAAAAAGAATTACTCACTCTGACTTCCTGGTGCTTCAGTTGGATATTTTTCTAGATATTTATCCCCTGTTTTTTGGTAATCTTCTCATTAGCCGATTTTCATCTGCTATTCAAATCTTAATTTCAGATACTGTATAACTGTAGCTTTAATGATGTGTACAATTCTTTTTTGCTTCATTAAAAAAGAGGTTCTAGCCCTCTGATGAAACTCAGCAAGGCACTGTATTTTCCCTACATAAGATATTTATTTTAAAGTCTGTGGTGGATAGCTTCAACCTCTGGAAGACTTAAGGATCTGTTTATACATCTTTAACTTTACTTTTACTTTCATTAATTTTTTTTTTTTTAGTACTGGGGATTGAACCCAGGGGCATTCTACTTCTGAGCTACACCCCCAGCCCTATTTTTTATTCTTTATTTTGAAACAGGGTCTCACTAAGTTGCAGAGTCCCTCACTAGGTAGCTGAGGCTCGCCACGAATCCGGATCCTCTAGTCTCAGCCTCCCAAATGCTGGGATTACAAGCGTGCGCCACCACGCCTGGCTTCGTTAATTTTTTTTTAAATAAGTTTTTTTTTTTTTTTTTGTGGTACTGGGGATTGAACTCAGAGGCATTCTACCTCCGAGCTACACCCCCAGCCCTATTTTTTATTCTTTATTTTGAAACCGAGTCTCACTAAGTTGCGGAGTGCCTCACTAGGTAGCTGAGGCTGGCCGCGAACCCGGATCCTCCGGTCTCAGCCTCCCAAATGCTGGGATTACAAGCATGCGCCACCACGCCCAGCTTTAAATAAGTTTTATGTTTTAGAATAGTTTTAGATTGCTAGAAAAGTTGTAAGAATAGTACAAGGAGTTCCTATATACCACCACACCACTTTCCCCTATTATTAATAATTTACAGATTAGTATGGCATATTTCTCACAGCAAATGGATTAATATTCATACATTATTACTAACTACAGTAGATATTTTGTTCAGATTTCCTAAGGTTTTACCTAATAGCCTCTTTCTGGTGTCCAGGGTATCAACTGGAAATATCACTTTATATGCAGTTGTTATGGATCTAATTTAGGCCTTTCTTGGCAGTATCATTTTCTTGTTTTTTATAAGCTTGGCAGTTTTGAGGAATTTGCTATTTTTACCAATATTAGGCTCAGGTTTTGGTTTTGGGGAAGAAAGAGCACATCAATAACGTGCCATTGTCATCAAATAATCTCAAGGTTATATGTTGGATTTAGGACCATCATGATTTTTCACTACTGATGTTTCTGAATCTTGATCCTATGGCTAGTAGAGTGATTGACAAATTTCTTCAATGTAAAATTATGCTTTTCCCCCCTTGTATGTTAGTTTTTTGGAAGGAAGTTACTATTTGCATCCCATCATTAAGGGGCAGGTAGTTGTATTCTATCCCCTTAGTGGAAAAGTATCTAAATAAATTATTTGGAGTTGTACATCAGAAATTTATCTATTCCATTTATTCACTTTGCTTTGTTTCTTACTTTCTTGCTCAAACTCTTTCAAGTTTGGTCACTGGGAGCTCTTTCAGTTGCCATCCTTTTGGGGTGCCTGTATTTTCCACCTCTCACCTTTTGAAAAAGGTTTAGTGTTTCTAGCACTTTCTTAGCTTTTGGCAATATAAGGTTCTTCAGGTCTTTAAATCACCTTGAGTTGACTCTTGTGCAGGGTGAGAAAGTGGGGTTTATTTCTAGTTTCCTGCATATGGTTAACCAGTTTTGCCAACACCATTTGTTAAAGAGGCTATCCTTTTTCCAGTGTGTATTTTTGGCTCCTTTGTCAAAAATCAGTTGACTGTAAGTCTGTGGGTCTGTTTCTGAGCCTTCTATTCTGATCCATTAGTCTGTGTGTCTGCTTTTGTGCCAATACCAAGCTGTTTTTTTTATTACTGTGGCTTTGTAGTAGAGTTTGAAGTCAGGTATTGTGATGCCTCCTGCATGGTTCTTCTTGCTAAGAACTACTTTGGCTATCCTGGGCTTTTTGTTTTTCCAGATGAATTTAAGGACTGATTTTTCTATGTCTGTGAGGAGTGACCTTGGCAATTTCATGGGTATTGCATTGAATCTGTAGATCAGTTTTGGGAGGATGGCATTTTGATGATATTTATTCTGCCTATCCAACAGCATGGTAGATCCTTCCATCTTCTAAGGTCTTCATTGATTTCTTTCTTCAACTTTTTGTAGTTTTCCTTGTAGAAGGTTCTTCAGGTTCCTTTTGTATGTAACCTGTCCCAATCTGGAATCATTCCTGTCTCTAAGGACTTTGGGTTCCTTTCATTGGTATTCAAAAGCAAAAATTTGGATTATGGGTATACCTCTTGCTAGTGGGTTGTGATTACCTCTAGACGTGTTCAGTAGCTAGTGAAAACAGATATGTAGGTACTAACTCCTGTTTTATTTCTTAGTCCACTTATTTTTTTGTCTTTTCTCTTCTCTCTCTCTCTCTCTCTCTGTCATCTGTCTCTGTCTCTTTGTCTCTGTCTCTGTCTCTCTCTTTCTTCTCTCTTCTCTCTTCCCTCCATCAATTCCTTCCTTCCTTCCTCCTTCCCTTTCTTTTTACTAGTGATTGAACCCAGGGATGTTTTACCTCTGAGCCACAGCACCAGCCCTATTTTATTTTCTATTTAGAAACAAGGTCTAGCTAAATTACTGAGACTTATTTTGAACCTATGATCCTCCTGTCTCAGCCTCCCAAGTTCTAGGGTTACAGGGATGTGCCATTATGCCCAACCGTGCACTTAATTTTGATGAGTTCCTGGATGTATACTAAAAAAAAAATTCAATCAATCAATCATGGCCTCTGAATGATAACTTTTTTTTAACAGAGAGGATATTTTAATTCATAATTGTATTTATTTTGACAATTTTAGCTGCTTGCTGGCAGGTAGCCTATGGGAGTATTACATTGATCCATTGAAGGATTGGATAGATTCAAGACTGGATTTAATTCTTCCTAAGGCAGGTTTAATTTGGCTTATTTTTTTGGAGTCCCACTGGAGTACCTTGTGGTGTATATGGGCCTCTTTCTTGGGCACCTGAACTTGTCCCCTTAGCACTGCAACACTGCCAAGTTTCCTTGGGGTCTCACAGACTTAGTTGCTGCTTTCTGCTTACTCTGCATCAATAGTGAATGGGTAAACATCTCACGTGGAGAACTGACATTTCGCTCTGTGAGACTTCCCAAATCTCTGCTGGGCGGCTACTAGCAGTTGGGATTCTTCTTGGAGATTTTCAGCTTGCTGTCTCATGCTGCTTTTGCAAGGGCCAGGTCTCTGGAGGAAAATGTGCTTGGGATGAGATTTCAGGACCACTGCCCTGAGTGTCTTGTCTTTGCTTTGGTAGCTCTCTGACAACTTCAAACAAATAAATATGTTTAAAAATATCTTTCTCACCTTTTTAAGCTGTTCTTGGTGGGAGACTTGGTCTGTGGCAAGTTATTTTTGGGCAGCATAAAAGTAACATGAAAGAAAATGTCTTCATCTCATATTTCATGATGAATATGTGAATATTAATTTTAGCTTTATATTCTGGATACACTTTTAGTAATTCATTGTCTTCTATATAGATTAATGAGATTCTAATGATTAAGCTGAATATTTTAAAAATATTTTATTTTTTTTGCTCAGAACAAAGAATATTTTATAAGAATTTTTAATAAGTGAACATGTTATATATTTTTAACAATTAATCTATTATTGAATATTGTACTTGAAAGAGTACCATAGTCTCATATTCTCCTAAGAATAAACCAATATTTTCACCAATAAAGAATGAGAAATGTCACCTTATTTTCTGTGGGTTGTTGAATCAAGTAAAGATTAGCCTCATCTAGTACAATTGATTGAAGAAAATAAACTCTACATACTATTTTAATTAAAAAGGTTAAATGAAATGTCATTTTGTTTTTATGAAATTGGAGTACTTGGTTGATTTTAAGTGCTAAGATACAGTAAATAACACTTGGACTGAACTTTAAGAATGGCAGAGATTTGAGGAACATAAATGAAATCTTTTTAATAGCTCTGAAAAATTTATTGATGCTATCACCCTAAAATCCATAAACATGAGTGATTATAATAGCAACATAATTTTTGCTTTTAATTTATTTTTTATATTTATTTAAGTAGATAACAATCGGATATTTTATATATTATTTTAGCTTATATTGACATTAAGACTGAGAATTAATATATACTTATTTATATACAATTTTGAGCATTTTGCATTAGTATAACACATTTGAAATTTTTACAATGTTTATGTTATAAGTAAATGCCAATAAAGACATTTTAAATATATATAGACATTTTAAATATATACATATATATATGCAGAGAACATTAGTTTGTGTAATAAAGAAAATTGTAAGTTCAACACATTTGTCAGTTTAGTTTCTAATTTTCATTTCCTTTTATTATATCTGTGAATGGCTTTAGGGATCTCACATGGTGAATTTTCAAAAACAATTTATGCTATACCAATTCAATGAAAATCTATTAATCATGACAGTTTCCCATACTTCCTAATATACTTACTTCTTTCTTTGGTTGTACTATATCTACAAGTCAAACAATTCTTACTCACTTATCCGTGTATAATAAAAATAGAAGCAAATACGAAGAAGTCAACGGAAAATCACTCTAATATTCTACTTCTTTATTCCTGGGGAAATAGTAAAATAATGTTTTACTGGGGAGAGGGAAATATAGATTTTTGTAGTTGTTCCATTTTATTTCTCAATCAATTGTAATACAGTTTTAGAAAAGATCTCATTTGTCACATAATTATTTTCTTTGTTTATTGCAAATACACCAATTTTCCCCATTTAAGAATCAACAATATATATTGCAATCAAAGTTATAATCTGTGAGGAGTGGTAATTATTACAATGCTCGGACACTTCTTGAATTAGTGAACAGTGTATCTATCGTCTGTTAAAATCTAAAATAAAATGAGATCAAGTTTAAAAAGTGAGTCAAATTAATTGGTATTTATTTCTTGGTTTGAGAATTGTTAATCTGAAATCTTTAGCAAATCCAAACTATAAAATTTCAGAATGTAACCATATGTCTTTTTTCTTCCTTTGGAGTTCCAGATCATCAAAGACTCCTCAGAGTATATTTCAGATAAAAGTGATACTACCCATGTTTTAACTTAGAATCAATGTTTCAAATGGATGCCATTCTTATCATAGAAAACAGATATGAATTTCTCAGTTTGGGGATCATTGAGAGGTAGAGTCTATAGACCTCTTAAGAAACATGATAAGCTTATCACTAAGACAAAAAACTAGCATGTCTCCTTTATCCCAAAGATGCATAGCATAAATAAAAGTTATATTGTATAATCATTGATTTTACAAGACAAAGGTGTTCCTAGACGTCATTTCATAAGAATCTTCTCTTCAAAGACATGTTTGTTGACAGGAAAATTTGTTGACAGAGTCATTCCACATATTTTGACTTTTGTCTAAATCTCTTTTCTGACTATGAAATTGCATTTTCAGTGTGATAAACCTCTTTAACATTCTTTCAATATGATACATTCTGCTGCATGACAACTAAGCAATCTTTCAGCCTATTTTCACACAAAATCATGCAAAAATCACATCCTCCTCAGCCACTCAAAGCTATTGCTTAGGAGAAATTAAAACAAAAAACAAAAAATAAAATCAAATCCCTCAAATTCTCTTTAATTGTTTTTTTTTGTTGTTGTTGTTGTTACTATTAGTTGTGTGTTTCTGAATCCCTTTAGAATGTTATGTGGAATGGAAAGCTCATTTTATTTATTTATTTATTTATTTTTTGCTCTGTTTAGTTCTCCTCTCAGAGAGAGATTTCTTGACATATGTTTGGCACATGGTGTATATTTTCTGTATGGTGTCTAATTTGTGTAGTTCTACAATTGGAAAATTACCCTCTGTAGCCCAGGTGGCATTGTACGGAATGATTTTCTCAGTATTGATTTAAGCAGTTGATGGTTGCATTGGAGAGGAAAAGTCATTCAATTGCATCAAAGAGCTTTCTGTAAAAAGCAATTGGTTAAGCCTGTGCTAAATGACATCTTCAAAAGATATCTCCAGTAACAGCCTTAAATTTAATTCTAAAGCCCCCTCTGCATTGTAGCACTGTGGTTTCTCATTTAATCCAGACATTTTAAAAGAAAACAAAAGAAAAAAAAAGGTTTTGCTATAGTGCTTGTTAAGCATTAAATTCACTAATTTTTTTTCTACTAACAAATTTTCTCATCTGGTATGTAAGTTTTGTAGATATAATAGTAGTCAGCTTTCTTTGAGAAATAGCACAGCAGTCTGTTCTTGGTTTCCTATTTTGGGAAGAGTTTAGAATAGTCATTTGCTACAGTTTTCTTATAGAAAAAATTTTTTTTTGTATTCTGGAAGCATGCTTTACTTTTCTAACTTAGAATTATCCCCATCAAGTAGTTTGAAGCTATCGGAGTTGTTGTTTCCATCATGACTTCTGTGGACTCTAAGTTAACCAAAAATCTATGAATTTTTATATATGCCAAATTTGAGTAGTTATTTACACAGGGAAAAAGTTCTCTCATTATCTTTCATTGGCTATCACATCGACATTATATGAGAGAGCTCTCCTGACCACCCCAACTCCTCTCCTGATGATCTTCAACTTCCTTTTTCTTCCTTCCTTCCTCCCTTCCTTTCTCTCTCTCTCCCTCTCTTTCTTTCTTCTTCCTTGTCTCCTCTCTCCTCTCCTTCTATTCATTCTATTCTTTCTATTTTATTCTCTCTTCCCCTCCTCTCCTCTCCTCTCCTCTCCTCTCCTCTCCACTCCTCTCCTCTCTCCCTCTCCCTCCCTCCCTCCCTCATTCTCTCTCTCTCTCTCTCTCTCTCCCTCCCTCATCTTATTTTTATTTTTTGTGTGTTGTTGTTGGAGATTTAACCCAGAGCTATTATACTTCCAAGCTACACCTCCAGCCCTTTTTATTTTTTATTTTGAAACTTGATCTAAGTTACTAAGGCGGGCACCAAAGCTGTGATCCTCCTGTCTCGGCCTCCCAAGTACAGGATTACAGGTGTGCATCACCATGCATGCCTGACTCAGTATTTCTTTTCTTCCATTGCACTTACTTATTTTAACTTAATTTTACTTATTCTGTACGATTAGTATATTGCATGTCTTTCCCACTGAAATTTAAGCTATATGAAGCCAGAAGTGTGTGCATATTTATTTTAATCATATATCCCAAATGCTTAGGACAGCATCTGGCACTTGGTAAATGTTACTAAAAAAATAAATCTGCTTATTTATGTATGTGTGAATAATGATATTTTTCCAAAGAAAGTAAATTTTTTTTAAGCACCAAGTTTATGTGTATCTGTACACTATTTTCAAGAAGAAATGATAGGTAAAAAATATCCCCACTCTCAAATAATTGAATTGGACTAATGAAAAACGACAAAAAGTATATATGTAAACACACATATATATATATGTATATATGAATATACACATATATAGTATATATATGTGTATATTTTATATGTGTATATATACATATATAGTATATATATACACACACATATATAGTGTATATAGGTGTATATATATGTGTGTGTGTATATATAATATATACATATATATACATATATATATATATATATATATATATATATATATATATATATGTGAGTAATTTCAATATGGTTCAAAAGAAAAGCTCTAAAGTCAAGTGAGTTTTCAAGCTCACCCGATAGGGACATCAGGCAGTTTCCTAGAGAAGACACCCAATTTTAGCCTTGAGGAGAGGCCAGTGCTGTAGAATGTTTTCAGTCGATTTCTTTCATTTCCATCAGCTTCTGTGTGAGGTTCAGTAGTCTTCAGAGTCCTTGGTTCTTTCTTGAAAAATAACGATCTTTTTGCTATACAGTCGGTGTTATTGTTCTGAAATCTTTTTGTTCACATTTTCATTAATTGAAGTAGACATCACACTTTAATTCTGCATCATTGACTGTTTAATATTGTGATGACTACTGATATGAATCTTCCATCTATATATTTGTTTAAAGTTGGGCAAACATGATCAATATACAATATATGTGTGTATTGAATGTTCTCAGTGAAACCCACTGATTTGTACAATGATATGTATTAATAATAAAGAAAGAACGGTCCAATGTTTCTTGAGCAGTTTTGTAATATTTGCCTAAAAGTGTGGCTGTATCTATATCTTATTTTATCTATGTATATATATGTGTGTAGAACAATTGAAAACATTTATTTATATTTAATTTATATCTTTTTTTCATGTAGAATAATTTTAAAATATGTATTAATATAAATGTCATAAATTCATAGAAAGACAAGACAGAGAAGGAAGGAAAGAGAAAGATTAGGAGCTTCAATCCAATCCGTGTGTGTGTGTGTGTGTGTGTGTGTGTGTGTGTGGTACTGGAGATTGAACTCAATTACACCCAGGGACATTCAACCTTTGAGCTCCTTTGAGCTACACTGCCAGACTCATGTATTTATTTATTATTTATTTTATTTGGAAATAGGCTCTCCATAAGTTGCTGAGGCTGACTTGAAACTGTGATCCTCCTGTCTCAGTCTCCCAATCACTGGGACTACAGATATGCACCATCACACCCAGCTTCAATCCTGTCCTTTAAAAAGCACCCATTTTGGGGTTTCAGAAAGGTATGGCCATGGAGAACAGCATGCGCAGCCGCAAGCACTGCAGCTTTATGATGAGGAGAACCGAGCACGTGGAGGACCCTTTACCTACATCAGAAGCAAGCTGAGGCCGAGCATTGAAGCTCACTGAACGATTCAATTTATGGTTGCATCTAAGCTCACAACCTGAAGTAAATGTGGGTCCCTAGCTCTAGTAGGAATGAAAAACAATAGGAAACAGCAAGGTGTCATAGTGGACACCTGTAATCCCAATACTTGGAGGAGGCTGAGATATCAGGGTGCAGGTTTGAGGCTAGCCTCAGCAATTTAGCGAGACTTTCAGCAATTTTGTGAGACCCTGTTTCAAAATAAAAATAAATAAAATAGGGCTGGGGGTGTAGCTCAGAAGTAGAATGCTCCTGGATTCAATCCCCAGTAACCCACACACAACAACAACAAATAGAAATCTAAAGAAAAGTCAAACAAAAGCCGGGCGTGGTGGCGCACGCTTGCAATCCCAGCATTCGGGAGGCTGAGACCGGAGGATCCGGGTTCGAGGCCAGCCTCAGCTACCTAGTGAGGCATTCTGCAACTTAGTGAGACTCGGTTTCAAAATAAAGAATAAAAAATAGGCCTGCGGGTATAGCTCGGAGGTAGAATGCCTCTGAGTTCAATCCCCAGCACCACAAAAAAAAAAAAAAAAAAAGAAAAGTCAAACAAAATGGGGAGAGACCCCCAGGGCCAGGCCAGGTCCCTCTCACAGGAGTGCTCTCGCCTAAACTTCTCCTGAGTGTCCATGTGACACACCCAGTGACATGGGACAGAAAGTGGCAAAGCAAGAGATGACTGCGCTGTCCTGAGACAGCCGTATTCTCAGATGCCCTTGGTGTCTCCAGATGCTAGAGAAAAAGAAGGTCAAATAAAATGCAGCGTCGTCCATGGGCTCAGAACCCTACGGTATGTTCTTGAACTTCCTGGATAAAGAACACACCTCCTCCTTGAAGGTAAAGTGAAGAAAGAAAGAGAATAGAGTGGTTAGGGAGCCTCTTTTTTCACTGGGGTCTGGTATTGACAAAAAAAAATTAAAAATGCATAAATATTACAAATTATATGATTCTAAAGTGTCATGGGGGTAGGCAAAAGGGACTGATGTTAAATCTTTGAAGGGAAAGCTTCAACAGGAATGTTTAGTTTTTAGGTTAAGAATGCATTTACACTGTAAATAAAATCTTTCTCAGGGTGCGGAAATACATTTTATATTAGGAAATGGTATATCTTTATGCATCAAAAGAATATAAGCTTTGGCTTACTTTGAAGAAAACAGTTACTGTACAAGTGAGTCTACTAAATCGCACACTTTCAGAAAGCTTTTCACTAAGTGCAGAGAAAAGTTTGGGCTTTAAAGATAAGCTGGGAGGAAAGCGAGCCTTAGAGGTACCCCTTTCTGGAGGCGCCCCTCTCTAGAGAGGTCCCTTTCTGGAGGCGCCCCTCTCTAGAGAAGTCCCTCTCTGGAGGCGCCCCTCTCTAGAGAAGTCCCTCTCTGGAGGCGCCCCTCTCCTAGAGAAGTCCCTTTCTGGAGGCGCCCCTCTCTAGAGAAGTCCCTTTCTGGAGACGCCCCTCTCTAGAGAAGTCCCTTTCTGGAGGCGCCCCTCTCTAGAGAAGTCCCTCTCTGGAGGTGCCCCTCTCTAGAGAAGTCCCTTTCTGGAGGCGCCCCTCTCTGGCCTTCCTGCTTTGTGTTTCAAGTTCTTTCATTGGCTCTTTCTTTCTGGATAGTCTCTTATTCTTAGAGCATAAGTCTGAAGTCAGATTTTAGGTCTAGAGGAAATATGCAGACAACACAGTATGAAATTCCTTCCAATAACTGTGGCTTTCATTCATCTATGTGGATAGAAATTAACAACAACCAGTGACTCAATACCTAGAATTTGGTCATTTTAGACCTTCTCAGTTTATTTTCTTAATATCTGAGCAGGTCTTTATCAGCTGATTGCACATTGACAAACACTATTTTGATGGATAGAGTCTGTATGTATTTTGTACACATATTAGTTTCAATGTTTTACTCATTGTTGCTAACTATTATACTCCGTCCATCTGTGATCAATTTTTAGTCTACAAAGAGATCAAAATATGCAATTTGTTTCCATAGTGACGTATCCCACTTAATGTTTTATTTACTTTAAAACATAGACATATCTCTTTTAGTACATAATTTTATTATCAAATATTGAACCATGAATGTTACCATACTCTGTTAGGCAGCAAAGGATAACATTGAAATATAAATATGTTTTTAATCTTGCCTAGAAGGTACATGTGGTAACAGAGTGCTTCATTATTTTTTATATAGAATTCTTTTTTAGAATGAATAATTAATTAGAAGATAAGCATGAGAGACTTTATAACACACAAATCTACAAGTCTATGCTTAGCATGTTATTTCTATGTATGTCCTCATATGCTAATGCAATTTGTATTGTTTTAGAATGCATAATACATGGCAGATTAATTATGCATATTGTTTTAGAATAGTCTCATCCTGTTTCTACATAGTAGGACGTACATTTGAGGAAACAGCTATTTTAAGTCTCATTCTTTATAAGCAGTCTTTAAATAAGAATTAGCATGGGTTAATGGCCAGCTTTCAAATAAAGCTGAGGATTCACTTGTTTTAAGGGAACATCACTTCTTCTATTCAAGGGTGTTCTAACTTTCTAGATAATGCCCTCGGATTCTGCATACAAATTTGAAAGTTTGGACGCATCATCATGACAATATGATGAATCCAAACACGTGCTTTCCATGTTACCAAAGCAGAGGAAACAGCAGATAGAGTGATGATATTTAAAATGCACAGCGTATGCTTGACTCTGTGTGACACCATAGTGACAATGAGAGATCCAAATGCAGTCCTGACTTAGAGTGCCAATTAGGAAAATGGCAAAGGCCTTTCCAACATTATAAATGACTCTGTGCATGCCAGTAACAAAAGCACTCACTACCAGTAATTTTGCATGATTATGATTTGGACAAAAGATAGCTGATGAGGGTGAAGCCTTGTATTTACAAAGCTAAGAAATAATTCTCACTAGATATATGCCTTTGAACATGATACCAACAGCTATCATGGCTCTAAAACATGCCTACACCCAGAGAGATTGCAAACTTGAGCCACGTTTTGCTCTGTCTGGAAATGACAGCAGTAGCATTTTTGAGATTTTAATAACCAAGTTCCTCATGTTTCCATAGCAAGTTATTTTATATGAAGAGACATGTATGTGTATTTTGATTATTAGTTGTATCCGTTACTGGCTATGGAATATGATTCATTTTCTGTTTATTGTAAGATTAGTTGCCTCTTTGAGATGTCTTGGAATATAGTGTCAATACTAGAACTCTGTTAGCTGTACACTCAGGAGAAATGTATAGACCGAATCTCTCTTTTTGTAGCAAGTCAGTGGTAATCATTTATGACTGTGTTTGTGAAGTTACCTTCAAGTATATAATAGTTCTGAATTTTTAAACTCTTTGTAGTATAATATATTGTCTGCTGACACATATTAAAATATTCAAACATTGACCCAAATAATTATGCTTTTAAAGACATCATTATCTTTCCACCACCGGTTCTTTAAACAGGGTAAAATTGAAGAATTAGTGAGAATGGAATAGTTCCATAGTCTTTGGATTCATAAAACTTAAAATTAAAAACATCTTAAAGTTTCAAAGAAAGCTCAAGCCCTGTATTTTTCAATGATGGAAACAAGAATTCAGATAAGTAAGTGACTTCTTTGAGGTCAGTAAATTGGAAACTTTGACAATGTCGTAAAAAGTCAGGATCCATTAATAGGCCAAAAGATCTTCTTGAAAGACAGTTAACTTTGTAAGTAATTGCTCTCCTACTCCTTTTGAATATTTAATACTCCAAAATTCAACATCCAATAAAATAAATAGAGACTAGTATAGATGTTTTGAGCAGTGATTTAATTCAGGGAATTGAGTATAATGATGTTGGGAAGTACTGGATGAGCCATTAATGAAAGGGGCTTTTAACCAATACAGAAAATGACTGGCTTCCACTCTCCTACTGTTTCCAGATTCCCAACAGCTGTTCCCACTGGAGAACAAATAAAATGGAAAGAGCAGTAGGCATATGAGGAAGTGTAACTGACAGCAGAGCTGACAGTCCACAACCAGAGATAGTGCAGTTAAAGTCAGCATTTCTTTTCTTTTCTTTTTTTTTTCCGGTACTGGGGATTGAACTCAGGGGTATTCTACCTCTGAGCTAGACCCCCAGCCCTATTTTTTTATTCTTTATTTTGAAACCTAGTCTCACTAAGTTGCGGAGGGCCTCACTACATAGCTGAGGCTGGCTGCGAACCCGGATCCTCCGGTCTCAGCCTCCCGAATGCTGGGATTACAAGCGTGCGCCACCACGCCCGGCTAAAGTCAGCATTTCTGATGTCAACATAAGTAAGGTATGTTCTGTGCTCACCCCGAGATGGTGTTTCCAAAGAAATATCAAAACTTTTATAATTTTGCTCAATCATCAAGTTAAGAATGGAGAAAGAAGTGGATAAATGAATTTTCAGTTCACGACCAAATAGAGAAATTATTAGAAATTAAAGGTATGCAGAGAAGTACATATTCATCCCATAAACATTTATCCTACTGATGAAGCTCACTGAAGCCCACCCCTGCTATCCTGCTGACACATCCTCAGAATACAGACAAGGGGAGTTTCCTCTATTCTATCAGAATTTGGATGTGTTCCCATAGAGTTTATTTTCTGACAAGTAGAATCTACTTGATAAGTGACCAAACTAGCAACAATGCTTTAAAGAAGATAATCTAAGAGAGATTAAGGTGAGGACTTCTCAAAATTTAAATCGAACTTTTAAGTCTTTCTTCTTAAGTAATGGCCCATTGGACTTCACTCTTTCCACAGAGCCTCCCAAGTCCCCTTCCTGCCAATATGGAGTAGCTGAGGTCTCACTTGATGCTTTTAAAGTTTAAATGCCAGCAGACACACAGGCCCTTGAGGGGCAGCTTCTTTTAGAGATTCATGGTGCAGCTTGAGTCTCTGAAAAGTAGGTTTTCGGGTAGGACATTCACCTGAACCTGCTTTTTAGAAGAGGGGATGAAAGACACAAGAATAGAGAGAAGTAGATGTTAAGCTTGGATGTTAGCCCAACAGCCTTCAGTCATTTCTCAAAGGAGCTCTGGTCCTGGACTGGCCTTCTACTTCTGCCTTGTGGAGAGTTGCTGCACCTTTAAAAGACCAAAAAGACCAGTTATTGGAGCTACCTCAAGGAGATGGGATGATCTGGAATGAGAAGACTTTTTTCAGTAAAGCTAACTACTCAGAAGGGAGGCTCAGTAGGAGCTGTCAGCCATCATCACTATTGGTATCTGGGGGACTAGTGCTTTTGTATTAGAGGAAAGACTTCTGAGCATGGACCACAGCATCCTCTACTAGAGAGGGATGGTCCATTCTTCTACCAGCTGATAAGAGTGATGGGATTCTTAACCATATTGTTTTATCTTTTGGTGAGCACATGTTTTTTTTTACTTCTTGCCAAATCTAATACATACTCTCTGAGGTGACACTTGTGACTCTCCACAAGGCTTATTGGTGCCCTTTTGTAGGCTATCTGCTGGCCCTCTTCCCTTGTTGCTTATTTGTAATGACAGTTTCATCATTGAACGTCCTTTTGAGGCCCCATTCCCTAGCCCACTTCCTTTACTGAAAGTCCAAGGAAGTTTCTTTTCTCCCTTCTGGGTACCTTCTTCACTTCACTCCAGCTCTTCTGTGTTGGTGAAGGCTTCAAGGTTTTCTTTGAAATTTTAAAAATTCCAAGGAAGCCCCTGATGGTCGGAATCAGCAACATTAGTGTGCCCAGGTACCTTGGTGAGCTGCAGGAATTCATAGTCTGGTTTTCTTCTGTAGCTCCCCCAAATAAGAAATAGGGATCTTCCCTATGTTTCTTACCCCAATGAGACATCCAACATCATCACCAGAGTGCCCTATATTCAAGGTATTTTATTCCTGTTAGGAGGGAAAGTGTCCATCTATTTGCTCCCTTATCTGTCCACTCATTTAGCCAGGATCACTCAAAATATAGTATTTTTAGTTCTAGTCACTTTCTTACTGGGAAACCAAGGCAAAAATTCCCATTATAAGAACATCTCAGTATTGAAAAACAAATGTATGAAGTAATTTTTTCCCCCTGAATCTCTTAGATATTCATGAATCCTTCTATGGGCTTATATAGAAGGTGTCACTTCCAGATATTATTAGGGGCAAAGTTACTCACACTAAGATCAAATCTGTAGTCTTTGTCTTTGATTGACCCCTAATCTTGCTAACGTTCTAATGAGAGGCAGGCAACCTGGCTTCCCTAAGTGGATAAGCTCTGCTTGTCAGGAAGACAGCTTTAGCAGCTCCCTAATATGAAATGATGCGTCCAGTTCATGCATCATTCTGCACCAGTTTTGTTGTCTGAGAACAGCCCATGCTGACTTCTTTCAAACCTCCAAGGTAGTGTAATTAATACTTAGATTCTGAGCAACCACTTTTATCTGTAGAAAAATCTAGGTTTGGCATTGTATATCAATGTCAAAGAGACTTGTGCTACCTGGTCTGATTTCTCGATACTCTGCCCCTATTTTACCTTATGGTACTGCTACCTGTAAAACAATTTTGCACAACTTAACATATATAGATATGTATACATCATGCCCTCTCTCCGTGATTATACTATACGGGTCTTCGCTCTGCTCCTTGATGCTGATGTCTGGTAAGAAAGTTGACATACAAATCCCTGTAACAGTCCTCATTACTGAAATCCATTTGAATGCTGTCAGCCACAGTGACAAGGGCATTCGTGAATTTGAGAACATGGATAATCCTAATGGGGAACCCTGACACATTTTATTAAATGCCATTGCTTTGGCATTTGAAGCCTGATACCATTTTCACGCAATGGCATGTTCTCACCACAACTTAGTCTTTCTCTCCAGGCCTGGCACACTTTTTTTTCCTCCAAGATAGCATATAATTAAAAGAATCAGTTCTAAAATCCTCCACCTGATTCTTTAGCATAAGAAGAAAACATAGGTCTTAGAATTGACCGAAACATATTTTCCCTTTGAAGGAAATACTCAAAATCTTAAGAAAGTTTGAGTCTTTCAAAGCAGGATGGAAGACAAATTTTCAGTCTTTGATTGACTTCCTGGGAGCTTTTTGGCTATTTTTTTGTTAGCTTACAAAATGCTTCATAAAAATCATATCTTCAACAATGCATTCCTCTGTCCCCCAATGCAGTGATGCCCCAATTCAGAGTCATTTCCTTAACTTTCTTATGACATTCAAATCAGATTCAAAGGACCTTTGTTCAACTCAGGTTCCCATCTGAGAGCTTGGCTGTCACAGTGAAAGATGTCTCTTGGTTAGTTGTACTGAGCTAAAGCAAAATGCCAGTAAATCCTGCATCGTAGTCCACAGATTTTAGCTACAATCTTCATAAATAGCCAGATGTGACCATCCACCCAAAGGCAGCCTATTTTTGCCCTATTCCTACTCTGAAGTACAACACAGATGTCCTTAGATTACTCCAGAATACGAGCTTTTGCACAAGTCAGTTACTGAGCTGCATGGTTTTAAAGAAAGTATATTACAGGGAGATTTTAGATAGTTTGCACTGTGCACCTCACAAAATTTTACTCCTAAATATAAACACACACACACACACACACACACACACACACACACACACACACACACACACACATACTCTCTCTCTCTCTCTCTCACACACACACACACACAAACACACACACGTGCGCACGCACACATACACATACAATGGGGCCTTTTTCCAAAAATTATATCAGGGGTTTTGAATAGTTTAGGCATTTCTCTCCATTTTCCATTAAATTTCCAGTCATTCAATATCTTTTTTATCTCTTTTTTATGTAGATCAATTTATCTTGATCTAAACTTTACAATATTTTTTCTATCTACAATTTTCTGGACACCCAGCCTCCAAGGAAACTTATTAAAGTATTATTAGATGCTTATTAGTTATTCACCTAGCATTAAAGGAATCTTATGAAAATATTCACTAAACACAAATAGATTTAATACAAGGGGGTGGAATGAGGTGGACTGTACTCATTTTTTTTTTGCGGTCCTGGGGATTGAACTCAGGGGCATTCTACCTCTGAGCTACACCCCAGCCCTATTTTGTATTCTTTATTTTGAAACAGGGTCTCACTAAGTTGCAGAGTGCCTCACTAGGTAGCTGAGACTGGCCACAAATCTGGATCCTCTGGTCTCAGCCTCTCAAATGCTGGGATTACAAGCGTGCGCCACCACGCCCGGCTTACATATATATTTAATATTTACTTATATTTATATATTTAAGATTTAAAAGAAGCCAGGAGTAGTGGCACACACTTTAATCCCAGTACCTTGGAGGCTGAGACAGGAGGATCTGGGCTTGCAACCAGCCTCAACTACTTAGTGAGGCCCTCGGCAACTTAGTGAGACCCTGTTTTCAAAATAAAGAATAAAAAAATAGGACTGGGGTTATAGCTCGGAGGTAGAATGCCTCTAGGTTCAATCCCCAGTACCAAAAAAAAAAAGTCTTTTAAATCATATGTATATGGTTGTCTTTTAAATATCCTAACAAATGGAGACAGCCACAGATTGTACACACAACATTTTCTGGTATATAGAAAGAAAATATCCTTTAGCAATAAAATTAAGAGTTTTTAAAAATGAAGTTCAAGAAAGTATGGACTAAAAGATTTAAAAAAATTAACATGCCTATGTAGTAAAGACTAAGACTAGAGAAGTCTGGAACAGGTGTTACATATGACTAAAAGGAGAGACAGGAATAGGAAGTCACCATAGGAGCAATTCTAGACAGAAACTTCGCTCGTGCGCATCTCGAGACCAGCATTTCTTCAGTTTAATATGCAGCATATATTATCTGTAATAATTGCAAGTAAAAAATACCTAGTCCTCATTTTGTAAGGAAGGATTTTTAACTTGTTCTTATTGCAGTTTTATAGCTAGACACTCTTATGGTTTCGTGCATTGACTCAATGGATTCTTGACTGCAACAGTCACATAGAATCCAAAGGCAGGTCAGCAGCCTGTTCTGTGGAGTGGCTCCAGAAGTGACTTAATTATATGCATGGCTACATTCTGTTATAAAAACAACAAAACAACACGCATAGAGCTCTTTACTCTTAGGCCCACATTTTCCCCTTTTCTCTATTCTCTTAGCTTATTTGAAATAATTGTATGCATAATTCAAGCATAACTTGTTTTTTGGTCTCTGTGAACCAAGTAGTTTTATTTATTTATTTATTTTAATTTGTATTATTCAGCACGGATTTTTTATACATTTCTTGAGTACAACAGGGTTACGTATACATTTATGACATATCAATCATTGTCAAAGCACAATTAGCACTTCTCCGTTTTACACGTATAGCCCACATTCTTAACATAGCCTGGTAAAGCAAACTTTCTAGAGTCATAAAACCATACTCCTTTAGGGTCATATCTTTACTTTCTAAGAAGTAGGAGGGTATTTCATCTACGCATCCTAGGGGCAATCTCCAGACTTTGAGACGCCAATGTAGCCATAGCAGAAGAGTCAGTACAATTACTCATATATGCAGATAGCAACGGCCAGGGGGGAAAGGGCCCAGCTGGGCTCCCACAACTCCCCCGTTTTTATTTTAAAATGCACGAGGGACTGTGCTTGTCTTAGGTCGTTTCCTACCAGGTGCTTAATCTTACCCGTCATGGGGTCTCAATGAGTCATTCAACGAGCACTGTCTTAGGTTGATGTTGCCCTGAGAAAATTGAACCTGTCATTGATTACCAGGCCCTGTGCGAGGCAGTGCTTGCAGTTTTATTCCACGTAAATCTGCTTGTATACTAACAAAGGCATTGATCACAAGGCGTACAACAGGTGGTAGAATGCATAAGCATAACCAAGTAGTTTTTTTTTTTTTTTTTTGTGGTACTGGGGATTGAACTCAGGGGCATTCTACCTCTGAGCTATACCCCCAGCCCTATTTTTTATTCTTTATTTTGAAACAGGGTCTCACTAAGTTGCGGAGTGCCTCACTAGGTAGCTGAGGCTGGCCGCGAACCCGGATCCTCCGGTCTCAGCCTCCCGAATGCTGGGATTACAAGCG
>PVLC010001536.1:0-10248 GCA_004027655.1 Graphiurus murinus | reverse complement strand
TGGCTACCAAGTAGTTTTATAAGCAGAAAATCTAAAGAAAAAAGCTATTAGAAATGTGTGTCTGTGTGTGTACACATTACACATATTTTTATATGTACATGTATGTATAAAGATATAAATATCAAAAAGCTAATGATTTCAAGAAAGTTTAGAAAGTAGACTTCTTAAGTTATAAATCATCTGACAACTGAAATAGAGTTCACATATTAATTAATATTAAATTTAAGAGATCTCTGTCTTTACTGTATTGATAGGTCATAACTCTAATTGCCTTTAACTTCAAAACAAGATGAAGAGATGAACATGTGAAATATACTTTTAAACAAGTGTTAGAAATAAAGAGAAATGTGAGGGATTGTGACTATGACTCTTACTTAGTTTAAGGTATTAAAATTCACTTCTAATAAGTGTACAATTAAATTGGACAGCCAGGAAAAGGTGTTTTTCCAAAATCTGTGAAGTTATCAGTTTGTACTTGGTGTGTGAAAATTTGAACTTATTTGCCTTTTTAGGAGATTGTGAAGAATTGTTTTTTATAAGACTATTAAAATGTGATTTCTTTTTTTCTAAATATGAAGTTTGCAGTTTTATTTTTGTTCTGAAGGAGAAGGCAGCATAGAAAACTTGTGACTCTCTATTACAACTGCAATAACTTCAACATTTGGTATTTTATGCTATGTGTTTCTTCTCAGTTTATCTTTCTTTTAAACGCAGCTTTAGTTTTATTGATAGATAAGAAAATGATTTTCTGTAAGAATATTTTAAGCATCATTTATTATGCTCTCTATTATACCATCTCGGATTCTACTTTTATTGGTCAAAACATAGAACTTGAAAAGCTGCTCATCAGGTAACAAAGGCTCATAAAAGAAATGGAGTCGGGTGTGATGGTGTACACTTGTAATTCCATCATTTGGGAGGCTGAGACTGGAGGATCTGGGTTCGCGGCCAGCCTCAGCTACCCAGTGAGGTGTTCTGCAACTTAGTGAGACCCTGTTTCAAAATAAAGAATAAAAAATAGGGCTGGGGGTATAGCTGGGAGGTAGAATGCCCCTGAGTTCAATCCCCAGTACCACAAAAAAAAAAAGAAAAAAAAAAAAAAAGAAATGTGATAAACACACAGAAACACATTTTCATGGGAGTACATGTATAACTCCTATATGATATAATCACATCAGATCCCAAGAAATCATTTACCTTAAAGATAATGTCTGTGTGTGAATAACTGGGCTAATCTCTATGAGAACAAACTTTCATATACTCATTTATTTACCAGGGGACACTCATGAGATGGTTTGCTCTTGCCTGAGTCTTGTCAGCTTACAAATTATTTTTACTTTGCCATCATAGAGGGTTTTCTAAAACACAAAATTGCCATGTGTCTCCTATTTATGGATGGAATCCTGCGGCATAGAAATTCAAACTTCGTAATTGATTAGCATGTCCACAAGGAGGTATCTCTGTTTTCTCAGAGATCCTCATTTCCCTGGTAACCACAGGCTGATTTTCCTCCTCTGATCTGCCCTTCTGCTCTGCAGGCTGTCTTCTTGGGACTCAAATCCTGTGAGGGAAAAAAAAAAAAAAACACTTGAGGAAATTCATAGTTTTTGCTGGAAAAACAAAAGCCCCCACTTGGCTGGTCAAGGCACCGCTATTTTCCCTCTACAATTTTCCTTCTGCCGTCTGCCATGAATATAGTTTCTTGAGGGGGTTGGTTGGGGAGCACCATAGATTGCGTGACCCATACAGATCATTCACTGCCTTCTGGAAATTAAATTTTGAGGAGAATAATAGAAGAATGGAAACACCATTGGAGGTGTTGAATCCAGGCTCCCAGACTGTTCTTTATTTCTTTCTATCCTTGTTAAATACTGTGCTGCTTAAAAAATTCTTTGCGGAGATTAAGTCCTCAGCTTTTATTTTGATTCTGAGAGATACTGCAATATGGTTCCAGTTAGTTTTATTATTTGTGCTTGAGGAAGAAAGTCAGTTGTTGTTGCAGGAAATGGAAGAAATTTCACGGATCCAGGGTCTCTACTCTGCCCACCTCCCCTGCTGGATTCCCTACCACTCACAATAAGCTCTTCTGGTAGTTCTTACTCATCCCTACACCTTTTTCTTGACTGACCATTTTTCCTGAAAGTTCCTTCCTGCCTCTCTTCTTCTCTAATTGCTTCTTCCCTTCTTCCCTCTAGGTTGTGTCCACTGGGAAGCCTCTCTCGTAGCCCTCACCTTATCTTCATATTAATATAGGGACCTTCTTCCTAGATTTCAGTTGCAAGCAACCTGTACATGCTTGAATCATAGCAATGAGGCTGTAACTAATTCCTTAATTTCTCATCAGTCTCCTCCCACTAGAAGTCATTGCTTTAGTGGAGATTTTGTGCTGAATCTGTGTGTCTTTAGGGCTCACCACATTACTTGCTTCAGCCAATGGTAATAAAATGTTTTCTGAAAAACTAATGAGTGAGAGAGCTCTTTCTTATTCAGAAAGAGCTCTTGATATTATCATAAATAGAAAATATAATGTATTTTCCTCTAATCTTGGTTCTGTCCTTCAGAAGCTCAGCAAATTTGCTAGGACTAATAAGGGGAAGTTGGCTGATAACCTGTGTTCCAAAAAAAAGTATGCAAGTACGGATATCTGGCAAAAGTAGAGAGACCATGTCATTATTGTCCAGTTGTGATATTTCTGAGAGAGGGAGAGAGAGAGAGAGAGGAAGAGAGAAAGCGGGAGTTTTGTTATGCCAGGATAGCTGAAATAAATGGGTTTGTTCTGGCTAAACTAACACATACCATTTTCTTTATGATTAATGGACCAGGTTATGACAGACAGAGAGAATTTTTCTACAATTTTGTTTTAATGGTTACAGTATGACCCAATCAGAGCTGACTATGACACATATGTGTACCAGGCAATTTCTTTAAATATAATTTTTGTTTTACTTTGTTTTTTATTTAAACATCTACATGAATTATTTGAAAGATAGCAGTCAGACCCTTTTCCCCATAAACTTTTCTTTAGGCCCAGCCTGGCAATAGAAATTATTTTAATGATGTTGCTCAGGGTGTCTTTCTTGTTTGTTTGTTTGTTTGTTTGTTTGTTTCAAAGGCACTGAGAATATTAGTTCACGGCATCTCTTCCTTCAAGCTGCTTTGCTTTTTTTGGATGTACAGGCAATTTTTTTGCATTTTGGAAAAGCAGCATTTTGTTCCATTTGGCTTTCAGCCCCATTTCTAGTGAGCTGAATAAAGATTTGGCCCAAAATTTAGTCCTGCCTGATATGTTATAAATGCCAAGCTGAGAGGTCCTAAGGGTGTATGAAGCCCTGAACTCAGACTATCAAGTACTTAAGTAAGAATGCTCTAAGCACTCCATGCCCTCCAGAATCTTCTATCTCTCTCCACATTCTATACTTCTGCCCCAATTCGGAATGAAGTCTGTGAAAAAAATAGACATTTGACATTGACTTTACCCTCTGTCCAAATTCAGTGCTTAAAGAAAAGTGTCTGAGAGTATTCTGATGAACTTTCCGTTGACATTTAAAATCTGCTAGACACCACACTATTCCCAAGAGCGGCTCTGCCATTGGGGCTAAACTCTAATTTGGCTGTCACGAAATGTAGAATAAATTTGGAGATACGAAAAATAGAGATCTTTAACTCTCTGGTTAGCAATAATATTGCCTCCGAATAGCAATCATCCTTTTACAGGCATATGTGATAGGGCTCTAGAGGAAATCCATGTAATCCTTGAAGGAAATAAATGTAACTAGTCTGATGACATTGGAAGGTAACATGGAGTGTCCTTAGAGACCCAGTGGAGAAGAAAAAGAAAGAGCAAAAACACTCCTAAAAGTTAGGTCTCCATTCTTCTAGAGACAGTAGACAGCAGGAGAGCCTCACTACTCATGTCCCTGGGGGAAAGGAGACTAGGTCGGCCTTATTATCAGACAATGATGTGGCTCTTGGATACTGAAAGCAAGAAATCCAGAACAACCAGGGGCTGGCCTAGCAATGGTACAAGGAAAAATGTGGCCTGTTGTTTTGGGATGAGCTGAGGGAATGTTAGAGCTAGATACGATAAAGACTTGGCATATACTTTGCTAGCCTGGAAAACTGGGGAAACGAAACATAGAGGGAAATAATCCCCAAGTTTCACATGTAAGTAATACTTCCAAAAAAATAACAATGCTATGGCCATTATAAATAAGTAGATGTTCAATAATAAGATCTACCATGATTGGTGACTGCCTCGTTTGATTTTGATGTAAGTGCTACATATTTATCTTGGGTAATTAAGCTTGTGTAATTTCTTGCCCATGATGCTAGACTGAAAAATAACATGTGAAACACATGTTAATGTCATATAGTATTCAGGTTGCTTTTTCTAATGAAAACTTTTCCATCTAGTAGAATGTCTCCTAGATATTCAAAAGTTTGTGAAACTAAAACTTTCAACATATTCTCTCTGATTGGAAGAGAAGGTGTTGGAAAGAAAGGACTGAGAGTTGTCACATTTTCTGCTACAGTAAATAATGAATGTGCTTCTGAGCTTATCAGAAGCCATAAGCATTTGATCAAATGAACATTATTAAATTGGACAGAATCAGAAGTTGGGAAAATAACTCAGTTTAATAATGTTTATTCATACACTTAACTAAGTATAATAGTCTAGACTCTTTGTTTAGTGTTGAGGAGTCAAATAAAAGACAAGATTTTCTATTATTTTTAAAACTTATTATTCACTATCTTTCAGGGAAGGTAGATTCAGAAAGAATAAATAATAATATTTTGCCAAATACAATAAAACTTTGTGTAAAAAAGAGAGAATATATACTGCAAGTCTGTGTTGGGGTGAGATATGATTAGAAAAAAATTTTATAGATTAAGAATACAGTATAAAAACAAGAATAGTCATTATACAGTCTAGCATAGCATGAGAACATTTTGGCTGGAAAGGAGAATTTATTGCAGAAACACATGGAAAAATAATAATGTGTGTTGCTTCTTGGAAGTACAAATAAGTCAGTGTTTTAATGACAGTGAGTCTAAAGATTATCTCAAGGAGGAGAAAGGACCAGATTTCAGAGGGATTTCCATAGTATGATAAGGTGCCTGACTTTGGAACATTCACCACTGGCTTGCAGACACCTTAAGGGCAGGAAGATTCTCTTCATAGTAAAAACAAAGAATACAGAAATGATCTTTAGTAATTTGCTGAAAATGGTTATAAGGAGAAAGAGAAACTGAAAGTAACTCAAGTGTTCTGACCTAAGTAACAAAACCATTAGGAATACCACCCACTGACCTGGAATTGCAAGGGGGAAAGATGTCCTGAAGAAACAAAGGATCTCATCGGGCCATCTGAAGGAGTACTTATACTGTATCTGAATTCAAAACCAGGTTTTTTATGTGGCTATTAGAAACTGAGATTTATTCCTTTAGGTCCTTAATATCCCTACTTTTGTTCAAACATACTAATATACAGGGGACAAATAATCCCTGATTATAATTTATGACTTAGTAGCTTCATGTACATGAGACTGGATCTCTGTCCGCAAAGATCAGCAAGGTTTTCTGAAAATTGACAGGTACATCTCCGTATTAAGAAATGTAGGCTCTGTTAATTGTGCAGCTATAAACATAGATATAGATGCATCGGTCTGATAGTTTGGTTTCCACTATTTTGGGTAGATACCCAGTAGTGGTATTGCTGGATCATATGGTAGGTTCATTCCCATTCGTCTGAGGATCCTGCATACTGTTTTCCAAAGTGGTTGCACTAGTTTGCAATCCCACCAACACTGTATTAGGGTTCCCACTTCTCCACACCCTCGTCGGCATTTGTTGTTGTTCGTGTTTTTTATGATTGCCATTCTGCTTGGAGTTAGGTGAAGTCTCAAGGCAATTTTGCTATGGAAGCAGCCAAGATGTCCATCGACCGATGAATGGATTGCAAAACTATGGGATATGTACACAATGGAATTTTACTCGGCCATAAAGAGGAACAAAATCATGTTATTTGTAGGGAAATGGATGCAACTGGAAAACACTATGTTAAGTGAGATTAGCCAGTCACAAAGAGTAAAGAAGCATATGTTCTCCCTAATATGTGGATGCTAGGGAGAAGATGAGGCATAGAGGGTCTCCAGATGAAAAAGGAGAAACCCTAGATAAGCAAAGAAGTTGGTTTAACTGAAGGGGATGGATGGGGAGGGGAACACCCTAATGCACACGATGTACTTTCACAAATATATCAAAGTCAATCACTAAACTGAACTTGAGAAGGAGGGAGGGCGAGGGAACGGGGTGGGAATTGGGGAAGGGGTCAAATGAGAAATGTGTGCACATATGTCGTTATCAACTTGTACCTAACAAAGATGTATGCTTACAATGCATGAATTATTACAATAAAAAATAATAAAAAAAGAAATGTAGGATCTGAAAAAAAAAAGAAATGTGGGATCTGAACTTTCATGAGTAAAATCAATTAAAACAACATCTTAAAATGTGAAAGAAATAATTAGATAATAACTAATTTCTTGTACTGATTTCTGATTAGAGACTTTAATTTTCCATTTAAGGAAGGTCAACTCTGCTATGCACAGTTTATATGTTGGATCTCTGTGCTTTGCACCACTTTGTAATTTCAGGGAAGATACAAGCCTATAAACAACTTTAGAGTTCACCTGTCAAGAGTTTGAAACCATCCTGAGAATTCAAGGAGAGAATGAAGAAAGGACACAAAAGATTTATTGAAAGGATTAGAAGAAAAGTCTAACACACACACACATACACACATACACACACACACACACACACGCACACACACAAATGTTAAGTACTTTGAACAGACAGGAACAACTTCAGAGAAGTTAGAAATGCATTGCTGGAAAATCAGAAGTGTTACACAGACAATACCAAAAAGAGAGGCTGCCACTAAAGCACTGGCAATTATTTTCTTTACTTTTATAAGGATTTGCTTGGGCTCTTTTTTGTGCTAACATAAAATCACATTAAAAGCATTAGTCACACTTTATGGAGGCATTTATGGATAAAATATAGAGAAATTATTCTAATTTATGTAGACATTTATAGCTAAAAACAAAAAAAAGTTCTCAGTTACTAAAGAAACACAATGGGGATCTGCATAACTTAAATTTGCATTATAATTTTCAATAAGCATGAATTTTTGCATGGAAATAGACTTTGAATCAGTAGCATTTATATTTATTTTTGCATATTTGTCTGGTAAATAGCATAATAAAATAAGATCTTAAAATTTCTGTGAATAAAGACCCAAGTTTGTGTGCTCTAGCAGAATAGTAATAATCATGTCAATGACAACAAAAAATGAATTTGGGATCTGGCAATAAACTTACTACAATGAGCTTGCCACATTTAGAAAAATACTTCTGAGATTCAGGGAGTCTCATTGTTGTCAAAGCACTAAATCTTTGAAAAGAAAGGAGAAAAAGGTGCTATTTCCTTTCTACTTTACACAAATATACAAATCTTAACCTGAACTTTTATGTGCATGATTTTTAATAGCATATGTTCATATAGCTAATTGTAGGGAAAAAACCTTATCTTGGGTTTCATCTTTCTATAGTTTTTCTTCTATTTTATTATAGCAATGGGAGTTTTATTTGTTGATTTTTTTTGTTGCTTATCAAGCCCATTTGTATATCTGTAGAATGTTAAGGATAGTTTCCCTTAGAAAAATTCTCATATGCACAATATTATAACATTTTAAGAGAGGTCATGGGCCAGGCATGGTGGCCCACTCCCGTAATCATCCTAGTACTTGAGAGGCTGAGACAGGAGGATCACAGATTAGCAACCAGCCTCAGCAATTTAGTGAGTCCCTCAGCAACTTAGTGAGACTTTTTTTTTTTTTTTTTTCCGGTACTGGGGATGAACCCAGGGGCATTCTACCTCCGAGCTACACCCCCAGCCCTGTTTTTATTCCTTATTTTGAAACAGGGTCTCACTAAGTTGTGGAATGCCTCACTAGATAGCTGAGACTGGCTGCAAACCCGGATCCTCTAGTCTCAGCCTCCCAAATGCTGGGATTACAAGCGTGGGCTACCATGCCCGGGGAAACCTTGTTTTAAAATAAAAAAATTAAAAGGTCTGAAATGTAATATGCCCCTGGATTCGATCTCCAGCACCACACACCACACACACACAGACACACACACACACAGACACACACACAGACACACACACACACACACACACACACACCATACCACACCCCACACAATCACGGAGCCTCCTGAGCATATCATCCATGGAGACTAAATCAAGAAGTTTTGAACTGCAGATTTTTCTTCATGAACTAAAACTTCTCATTAGCTTGTTTCTCTTTTCTGAATCAGCTTCTGATGCCTCATGTAGAATAATGTTGTTTCAAAGTCCTATTTGGTAGGTGTGCTGTTTTAGCTCATATTACATCATATCAGTTTCAGAGATGACCTGAGTCAAACACTTCCATACATTCTTCTTAGGAAGCCTCCATCTCCCCAGTTTAAAAGAACAGAAAAATGCAAGCTAAATATATTTTGCAGAATTCTTTGAGATACACTGCCATGAAGTCCCTGTTCATGAAGTTTAATTTCCAAAACAGATCATTACTTCCCAAATTCAGTCCCAATCAAAATAAATAAAGATTCAATGACCAGGAGGTCCTTGAGGAACAGAAAGATTAATGGTATGGTTTAAACATAATAGGTAAATCTACTTTTATAGCATGGTTTGAAAACATATTTCAGGAGTATATATAGGCAGAATATGTGGGGGTTTATAAATCAATAAAATAAGTTTTCTTGGATTTTCTTTTAAATTCAGTATATAGAAAGACAGTGGAAGGTTTTAAACCAATAGACCAAATGGGGTAGTAATCCCAAAAACATTTTTAAATGGTGACTCTGATTTCAGATGGAAAAGAGGTGTAGAAGGAAGGGTAGATGTTGATCAAGAGGGGCTAGCCACTTCTCTCAACTTGATCAAGTCAAACGATGACGGTGGTTTGCTCCAAGCCATGGGAAGAATATAACAGTTGGAAAATTTACCAGTTGACTGACTACCGAATGGGGCAAAGGGAAATAGTTCTACATTAACTTCCTAGGCTTCTATTGGTGCCATGTTTTGAGACAGTAAGAACTTGGAGATAGTAGATTGAATTTACCTGCTTATAGGACACATTCAGGATCAAAGTTCAAGTAGGCTGTTGAAATAGCAATATGGTTTCTGCAAAGGGGTAAAAAATAAATTCAGAGATTAGGAATAATTATATCATGAAAACTTTCATGGATATTTAAATATTAAAACATAATGCATATGTTTTGTACAATTTTCTTTAATTTTAAATAATGGTTATGTTCTATGCTAATAAACACAACCATACAATATATTGTTAATGACTACTAAATATTCAGCTATGTGAATGTTTAAAAATGTCCTTTGCTGGTCAGGCACAGTGGCATATGCCTGTAATCACAGTACTGGTGAAGCTGAGATAAGAGGATCACAGGTTCACAGCCAGCCTCAGCAATTTAGTGAGAGCCTCAGTAACTTAGAGAGCTCGTGTCTCAATATGAAAAATAAAATTGGATTGAGGTTGTAGCTCAGAGGTAGAATGCCTCTGGGTTCAATCTCAATACCAAAAATAAACAAATAGATAAATAAATAAATAAATATTAAAAATAAAATAAAAATAAATAAAAATTAAGTCCTTTGACAACTCCTTTCTTTTGAAAAAATAGAGAATATGTTTTAAAAGTATTATATGCCATAATTTTGAAAACAAGAAGTTGTAAAGCCAAATTTTGTTCATAAATTTTGAGGAGCTTTTTTTAAATGTTCTTTTTTCCAAATTAAAGACAATAAAACAGAAAAGTAAAATATAATTTGGGATAAAATACATTTTCAAACCTTTCTACTCTGCTTAATTTCATCTTGCTTTGTGTAACCTGATGAAAGTGGTATCATGAATCCAAAGTTTCACATTCTGTCTTCTGGGTGCAGAGTAATCTAAATTCCTGGAAGGGACAAGAACATTCACAATAGTTGTGGCTTTGAACTACCTGTCTTGGTTGCATGTCCTGTGTCTCCCCAGTATTGAGATTACAGGTTTGCACCACCATGCCAGGCTAAAAATATACTTTTAAATGAGTTTATGAGTTTAAATGTATTCACGTGGAGATTTTTTTTTTTTTTTTTTTTTTTTTTTTTTTTTTT
>PVLC010001535.1:107753-140128 GCA_004027655.1 Graphiurus murinus | reverse complement strand
AGAGAGAGGGGTTATTGGAAGTTTGTAGGAAAAGCACTATTTGGAAAGACGACCTCAGCACTGTGTTTGTTATCGTTTGTGCAACGCCTTGATCCCAGAAAGAGAGAGTTATAATAAAAGAGGTTCGAACCAGTAGCATTTAGCCGGCGTCTTTTATTGGGGCCTCATGGCTGAGGGTTCAGCCTGGGGCGCCCGATAGTGGTGCACGCTTGTAATCCCAGCATGCGGGAGGCTGAGACCGGAGGATCCGGGTTTGAGGCCATCCTCAGCTACCTAGTGAGGCACTCTGCAACTTAGTGAGACTCGGTTTCAAAATAAAGAATAAAAAATAGGGCTAGGGGTATAGCTCGAAGGTAGAACACCCCTGAGTTCAATCCCCAGTACTGCAAAAAAAAAAAAAAAATAGCTCTTTGTGCCCCTCAGAAAGAAGAGGTAAAATTGGATGCTATTTTGCAATACTATTGCCTTATCTACCTCATGATTGATAACAGATACTTATTATCATTATCAACTAGACCTGGATGTGGCATGCATGTGCACATGGTTCTGAGGAGGCATCTGGGACCTGCTGGTAATTATGCCCAGAGCCCTACAAATGTGCCTTAAAATTCACCCTGACAAACATTGTGGATCCAGCATGGATCTTTACAAAGAGGGAACTTCTCTCCATTTCTGGAATCTGCATTCTGCAGACAGCACAGCCTTCCTTTGTCATTTTTTTTTAATTATCTCAGGTTGCTGTCAGTTTGTTCATTTTATTTTGATTTTCTTGGAAATTTGGAACATGAGACACTGCAGTGATCTCTGAAGTATTTGGAGCAGTAAGAATGGGGTAAAGGAGGGCTTAGTGACCAGATTGTGCACAGGGGTGCCTCTATGGTTATCATCCACATGGAGAAGCTTCAGAGCACAAGAAGAAAAATATTTATATCTGCCATGGACCCAAGGCATTCATTGTGGCCATTCTAGGCTAACCAGAGTATGTGGCCACCCTACGACCAGCAGCCACTCAATCCAGACCAGGGCCAGCAACTGTCAACACATGTGTGTGCCTCGGATGTGAACAAGAAATTATGAGTCGAAAATGTTTATAAATACATATTAGATAATGCCTTTTTAAAAAAAAAGGTGTGTCCTTTCTTCCCTGTATTCATAGAAAGCTATATTTAAAAAAAAAATTTTGGTCTGAATTTTCATAGAAACCCCTTGGAGAATAAGTCCCTGGGATAGACAACTTTTCCGAAGGCTCAGGATTTGCTTGCATACGTATCTAAATGCTGTGTACTTAAAGCCAGACAGCCCTGGGCTTTAGTCCTCAGGTTACCCAGTTACAAACGGTGCCCTGATTTATTTAAGCTCCTGGGCTTTGGTCACGTCCTTGTAAAACATCTGGCTCAGGGAACTATGTGAAGATTGAAGGATGCTGCCCTTCCGAGTGTCCCACACCGCGCCTGGCCCTCCTTGGTGTGCTGGGAGTGCTGAGCTTTCTCTCCTCCTGGCCCCGTGCTCACTTGCTGGTCTTCCCGCCCATCTCCCTGACCCTTCCTGCCTGGACTTCAGAGACGCCACCATGCCCTTTGTCTGGCTGCCTTCCAGTTCCCTGGTTTTCCTTCGGCCTGGGTCCCATCTCTCTCATTATGGTTCAACATCCTGAAATCCAGGACTTACTGCCCAGGACATTTTTAGAACCCTTCTGTCAGGCTATCCTGCCCTCTGGTGAGGACGCAATCTCTCGGGCCATGCACCACCCCTCCCTCTGCCGTCCTCTATCCAGCCGGCCCTTTGCCCTTCTCCGAGGGTCTCACCTCCCACTTCTGACACCACATCAGGAAAAGCAGGGTACTCACGGCCCATGAGATAAGGTTTGTTTCTGTTTCCTCTGCATTCTCCTTGCCTCTGTACCCCCCCCCCCATTTTACCTATTTGACATTTTTCTTTCCCTTCCCAGGTTCCTCTTGTGAGCTACTTCATGGCACAGATTAATGTTTGTTTTTGTATTTTTTTCACTTCTCCTGAACTGAGCATAGCTCCTGGGATTCGGTAGACACACAGATGCAAGTCCTTAGGATGTTAAGGGATGAAAGACTCAGGGTGGTTTCTGCACATACAATAAAATAGGGCTGAGATAGAATGCCCCTGGGTTTAATACCCAGTACTCACTCCCCAAAAGAGAAAAATAAAGTGACATCCTACTACTGTTGGCATTTGGTGGGTAAAGAAAGAAGCCAGGACCCCAACCCACCCTCCAGAGGAAGAAGATCGCATTGGAGCTGAGAATCGTTGGAGCATTTTCAGAAGCAGTCCACGGCAGGGCAGATCGACACCTCAGGCAGTTTAAAGAGAGGCTTATGCAGTGGGTCCCGATGAGGTGAGTCAGACCCAGATCTATGGAGCTCCTGGGTATGGATAATCACGGCACCAAGCCACTCCCCAATCACTTGTGTAGTTGAATTTCTTTCTATTCACAAAGAATTTTCAGATACTCAAATTATCACGACGAAGGGTGCATCTACAAGAACAATCACTTAATTGAATGCTTCTCTTGAAAAGTATAAACAATCTAATTTTCCTAGCATTAATTGTTCTTCTGGCAGTCTTCTACACTCAGTTACCTGGAGGACCACTAAGGACAGGAAGGAGGCGGCACATTCAACTAACAGACATGAAGCAGCTCTCCACTGCCAGTCTCTCCAGCATGAGAGATGAAACTTGGGTCATGGGGAAGAGTGGATTCAATAATATCCTTTTTAAAATGAAAAGGACACACTGTTCTTACATGCCTCAATACAAGAACATTTTATAAAAGAAAGCCAAGGAGGAAAAAGGAGTTAGCTACAGGAATCTTGCCACCGGATTGAGAGATACCGCCAACCTCACACAGTTGGCAAAACACTGGCATTCTATCATTTTTTATTTATGGAATTCATTAAAATCAGACGCTTCTATGCCATGCACTAAAAGAAATCCTGTAACGGGTCCTGCTCAGAAATGTCTAGGGCATGACCACACAGAGGATGTACATTGCTGCCTCTGCCTCAGAGTTAACATTTGGGTGCCAGTTTTGTGTTTGTGTGTGTGTGTGTGTGTGTGTGTGTGTGTGTGTGTGTGTGTGTGTAGGGGGTTGCTTGCTCCTGCCTGGGTTTGTTTTGGTAGTAAGCTCTCACTTATCTCCAGATTCTTCATGGACCCATTTCTGATGCTCGTGACACTAACCCCGTATGCATAGAGGTCCTTATTTCTACTATCACTGCAGAGTAATGTGGAAACAGTGCTTATTTTTATTATACCCTGAAGGAACACGTCTCCTCAGACACTGCAGCAGCACCTGTTAAATCATTCAGCACCAGAAAGGTTAAATATTCATGCCCGGCTGGTGTTGTAATAACACGGCTCCCAGAATCCACTTGTTCAGGCAGAGCTGACTCCCACATAGACTGATGGAACCTCGATAGAAGTATGAGATTTTCCCCGTAACAGCAGCTGAACACAAAGTCCTGTTGCCGGTAGGGCCTCAGACCACACATGAAGCTATCTCATGTCACACATGGGGTGCAGCTTTGTCAGGATCTAATGTCACATAGAGCTTTCGATGTTCAGTGACAGGGCCTTCTGATTTAGCAAAAATGGACAACAAGGTCTAAACCAAGTTCTACCAACACTTAAGGTCCTCGCTAGCAATTGGTTGCCAAAAGATTAGGCCCAAGTTCGTATGGGGGGCAATGAACTCTATCATCTGGTCCCGTTTACATCCTCCAAAGTGACAATGGCTAAGCCTCTGCTTCAGGTTTTAGGATCCAGAAACACTGAGATGTGAATACTTATTCCGGAGCATTCTGCTGAGCTCTCTCTCTCTGCCTCCTGAATGCATTTCACACTTTACCTTCAACACAATCAACTTCTGGTCAGCGTTTAAAAAGAGACCCAAGTCTCACTTTTTCTAGGAAGTCCCCCTACGCATCTTCTCCTCTCAGGTCTTCTAGAATACATCCTTCCATATTGTTCAATATTTGGTTATGTACATACCTTCCTTGGGAGATTTCTTGTGGAATGGACTGTGTCCTATTTATATTGTGCACACCAGTCCTGGGCCACAGGAGAAATTAACTAAATACTTATTGAGTGAGTGCATTAACAATGTTGATAGAGATACTGAGAATTATAGTCATGATGATTACATTAAAAGAGGGTGGTAAAAAGCTGTGAGAAGCAGTGCGTGGTGGTGCACACCTGTAATCCCAGTACTTGGGAGGCTGAGACAGGAGGATCGCAGATTTGCAGCCAGCTTCAGCTACTTAGTGAGGCCCTCTGTAACTTGATGAGGCCCTGTTTCCAAATAAAAAATAAAATAGGTCTGAGGGTGTAGCTTAGAAGTAGAATGACCCTGGGTTCAAGTCCTAGCACCATAAACACACACACACACACACACACACACACACACACACACACACACACAGCTGTGAGAAATTCCATCAAGAATAGAGGATGTGAAAATGTGTATTGCGATCTTGCTGTTCAAAGAGATCCTGCCTCTGTGGTATCTAATGAAGTTACTCACCAATGATCAATAAGATTAACTCTGACTTAGTGGCCTTTAATAAACTGAAAGGCATATTTACAGATTGCGTAAATATAATCTGGGTCTGTCTGGGTTCTCCTCACACCTCACTCTTGCACCCTTACTTGCTCTACCCCCACCCCCTTTTACTGGGAATGCTATATTTGCTGTCTTGGTGGGATGTTGCAGTGTAAATGCATTCATGAGCCCCCTTGGCATCTTGTTTGCAGGATGCTCAGGTGCAGGGCATTGTGCTCCAGGAGGCCTTGAATGTGGGGAAGGCTCAGCTGTCACCCAAGCACTATTCATGCTCACGGTTCTGCAGTCGTGACCAATGCCGGCCTATGCAGCAGAGACGTCCTCATGGGGGGAGGAGGATGCCAATGAGTTCGCTGGTGCCACACTCTCAGCAGTGCCCAGATGGCCTGGCAACTCCCTTTGGGGTGAGCTATCACTCTTGTTTGCACACACAGGGTCTAGGTGGGTCACCTTAATGGTGGATTTGGAGACTGGTGCTTCTGTTGGAAACTCTGTTGCTTGGGCGACAAGTCACTCCCCCTCCCTGAGCCAGAGTGACATCATATTCACAAAATGAACAATGTGGAGACTGCTGGTGGTGTCTGTGGTCTGACAGTCAGGATTCTGGATTGGTCCCTACATGAGGTATCATGGGAAGGAGCAGGATTCCCTTTGGGTCTTTAGGAAGGTGGTCCCAACTTCAGAGCCTTGTGGAATGCCGGAAGGTCAGGGTATCCATGGCTTCTCTGTGTAGAAAAGACAGCCTTGGCCAAGCGGAGACTGAAGACAGCTCCATCATGTCCGTGTGGTATGTATCCATAGGAGCTGAGTTGGGAGACTCCCCCTCACCTGCAGGAAGTCCTACTCTCTGCAGTGTTCCATGTATGCTGGGTATCTCCTTGAACTTGCCAGAGCAATTTTCTTCCTTGCAAATCCTCCAGGAGGAAAGATCATGGCTGTTTCCTGACTTAGCAGGAGGGCACAGACTATTACTTGAGGTCATTCCTCAGTGAACTTAGGGACTGAAAGGTACAGAGTCTCTATGGCTGGGCGAGGAGTGGGCAGCTCTTTGGGATAACTGCAGAGGTTGGGGTGTGGGTCACCTCAGCAGGACCGAGGAGCCCTTGTGGATGCCATCGCTCCACTGTGGACTTGAAACTAGTTTGTTCCACTGGGAACATCCTGAAAACCGCTGCCCCAACTGTGTCTACTCATTTGTGTAGAAATGCTTTATGGGAGCTGGGCGTGGTGGCGCACGCTTGTAATCCCAGCATTCGGGAGGCTGAGACCGGAGGATCCGGGTTCGAGGCCAGCCTCAGCTACCCAGTGAGGCACTCCACAACTTAGCGAGACCCGGTTTCAAAATAAAGAATAAAAAAAAAAATAGGGCTGGGGGTATAGCTCGGAGGTAGAATGCCCCTGAGTTCAATCCCCAGTTCTGCAAAAAAAGAAAAAAAAAAAAAAAAGAAATGCTTTATGGGAATATATGGCTTCATATCGGAAAGGGTTTGTTTTGCCTTTATTTTGTATTAGGCATACATTCTTTGTCTATGAGAACGTTGGAATCCACTCCAACTATAAAGAGTGTACTGATATATACTATTTGAGGGCCTATATTATTTGAGGGATGAATGTCACAACTATCAAACCTGATATAAAGATAATAAAAAGGTATTTTCTGGTATGTCATCAAAACCAGATTCACCCTGAGATCGTCTCCTAGTGGTGCGCCACGCAGTTAAATCTAACAACTTGACAGACAATATCACTCAAAATAGAAAAGAGTAGATAATGCATATTTAATATTGAAAGGGAAAATCCTTTTGTTAAAAGAGAAGAGCTTCCCCCACCTCTTCTTAATTGCCTGCTTTTATCAAATTACTCTCTCTCTCTCTCTCTCTCTCTCTCTCTCTCTCTCACACACACACACACACACAACACACACACACACACACACATACACACATACACATTCACAAATGCACCCACATGTATGCACACACTTCACAACAATACAAGGAGGACGGCAGTTCTGGCTGCTTTTTGGTATATTTTTGAGTGAGAAAAAGTGATTTCTGAGGGAGACATGGCAAGAGATTGTGTCCAGCCCACATTCCTCTTCTCTTGCTCCATCCCTTTTCCTGACTGGGCTCAATGGCTTGTGACAAAAATCAAATGCTGTGTGCAGCTGCAGGTGGAGTGTTAAGGGTCCCTCCTCCTGGAGACACCTGCAGAACTGCTTGCTGTTGACCGACCTTGACCTTGGCTGAACCTCTGTGCTGGCCTCTGGAGTAACCAAGGGAAGGATGCTTCTGTGTTTCTGGGTCTTTGTGCTCCAACCCTCCCTTCTCCCCCTGGTCCTCCCAGCCAGAGGGGACACTCCATGGTCAGTGGAAGATATCACATCTCAGACTGCCCGGTAAACCTAATTGGGTGGTGCCAAGTCTATGCTCCCTGTATGAAGAGTAAGGATGAGGCTGGAGAACATTCTGGATGCTATGAACCTTATGAATGAGGTTGAGAACAGTATGCATGCTATGCGAAACAAGCCAGACATAGAACAAAAACTACTGGATAACTTCATTTATATGTAGAATTTTAAACATGTCAAATATCTAGAGAAAGAGAAAACAGCAGTGGTTACTAGGGACTGGAGCTAGGGAGGGAAATGTTCAGATGTAGATCAGAAGATACAAAGAAGAGGGTATGGAGGATGCAACAAGTCCAGGATCTAGTGTAGGGGCTGTGGAGGACTCATTCGAACTGAGTAGGTTTCAGCTGTTCTTGCCACAGAAGGAGAAAAGGCTAACCGTGTGAAGTGATGGATACTTGAATTCCCCTCGCTCTGTAACATTTCCCATCTATTTGTATCCCATTACATTATGCTCTATCTGTAAATATAGACAATAAAACTTATTTAAGACAGATAAAAGAACCAGATTTGGAAAATAGATCTCTGAGACACTGGTCTATTGCTGATGTATCAATTACAAGGAAAAAAGGTACTTAGGATGCTTAGAAGCAGATAAGGAAACAGGTCTGAGGGCCACAGCTGCAATTCATGGTTTTTTTGGTTCAATCTCATCTATTTTTTAATTGGTAAACACACCAGGTGTGTGTCATAAATGAGATAAATCATATCTGTGCATGTGTATGTGTACATATATGAATTGTGTGTTTCCCTAATTAGGTTTTCATTTCCTAAAGGGAAGATCGCACACTATATTTTGTTTGTGTGTTTTTCCACAGTGCGGGGAAATCACAGATGTTCGATAAAACCGCACACTGAAATCTTCCTTAATAATCTTCCTGATGACTCATGCCAGGAAATATGTATCAAAACATGAATCCTCCACACACTATTTCTGAATCGAATTATTTATATTCAGACATAAAGGCAAGAGTCTATTTAGTATGAAAATGTTGAATGTGCCAATGAAATCTTACCAAAAAAATAGGATGACTCACAGTAGGGTGTTGTTTAAATAAATTATGATGTAGGCATATGATGAAAGATGGAATATTATGTAGTCACTAATATTATAATAAAGAATGTTAAGAACAATGTTTTCAATGGGAGAAAATAGCTTACAACACAATATGCACCTGAGGCCATGTTTACAGAGACTCACACAAATATAAAGTGGTAAACAAACCAGTCATGGTCATACACTCCTGTAATCCAAGGACGTAGGTGTCTGAGACAGGAGGATTGTAGTTTCCAAGCCAGTCTCAGCAAGTTAGCAAGATCCTCAGCAACTTAGTGAGACCCTGATTCGAAATAATAAATAAAATAAGGCTCAGAGTATAGCTCAGTAGCAGAATGCTACTGGGTTCAATTCCTAGTACCAGAAAAAAAAAAGAATGAAATGGTAAACAAATGTAACTTATAGTTGATTCTTAAGTGAAAGTCAGATGGAACCCAGGGCTGACAACTCAGAAGCAGGGCCTGGGGCAACATATTCATCCTTACTCTCTCTTTACCACAGTTTAAAGATGTGCATTTAAAAAAGTCAACCATTGGTGAAAAAGAAAGGGAATGTGAAGACTGTCAGTCGCAGAAGACAGCTTTGCAGACAAATAAATGTGGGAAAAGACTAGGAGAAAAGGTGAGGATCATGCATACCTTATTTGAGAGGCACCCAAAAGGACCTTGGTGCTGCATTCTGTTTTTCTGTGGTCTACCTTCTCAGGTGGGGTGCTCTATGAAGTTTCCTGGGCAAAGTTGAGGTGCTGGGGTCCCTCCCAGCTTCCTGTCACTGTGGCTGGCATTGTTGAAAAAATGAGACAAACTTGAGTTTGAATGTCTTCCCCATAAGACTTAATAACCAACCTGAGATCTTACCTGAGAGATCTTTACCTGCAATGGAAGGCCAGGTACATGAAAAGCAGGGCAGGCAGATACAGGAGCAAACTCAGAAAAGGAAGCTGGGTGCTTCTCAAGTGCTCTCACCAGAGACAGCACAGCCTGCATGGGGACCTGGAACATGGGGTGAGTTAATATATATATACACAGAGAGAGTTAATATATATATATAGAGAGTATATATATATATATATATATATATATATATATATATATATATATGTATATATATAGAAGACAAAGAAACAGGGAGGAACCATTAATTATACTATATATATAGTATATATATATAGTATATATAGTATTCTATATATATTATATATATACTATATATATAGTATATATAGTATTCTATATATATATAATATATATATATATTATATATATAGAAGGCAAAGAAACAGGGAGGAACCATTAATTATACTTTTGATCTTAGAGTCTAAATATATTAAGAGAAATAATCACTACAATGACACTCACACAATAAAAATTGGCATACCTAAAGAACTAAAGCAAAGCTCAGAGAGGACAACTGACTTGACCCCTCTGTCTTTTTTTTTATTGCTGTGAATATTTGTGAATTGGGAGAAAACACTCAGAAGCGGGAAGCCTCCCTTGTATCTGAACTATGTGCACCTTGCTCCTCCCCCAGGCAGCCCTCCTTTCCTCTTCTGATGGGTCCACTCATTCTTTTCACCCTTCCCTCTTGCTATGCATCAGGCTTTTGCACATTGCCATTTGCACTTCAACAGGTTTAGCAGGGAATTCTTGCTGGACCCTTCACGATGGGAGCAGGTGCCACTTTGGGGTTTTCTCACACTCTCTCATGCATATCCCACTTCAAGGACTTGTCATACCTGATCAAGTTTCTATTTCCTCTCTTTGGCCATGGCCATGGTGTGTGTGTGTGTGTGTGTGTGTGTGTGTGTGTGTGTGTATGTGTGTGTGCACCAGATGCTTCTGGATCCTCCCAGCCTCACCGGTTTGCAGAGCCGCAGCCACGTTCCCCAACTCCTTCTCAGACCAGTGCTCCACAGGGACGGTAGAGAGCCCACTCACATCCGCCTGGAGTGGCACCCTGCGAATCTCACCGTCTGGCGCAGATGCTGCCCTGTTGCTGATGAAGGGTGAGCTATCCTGCAGCCTAGGAGGACCAACAGAACATTAGGGATCACAAGGCAGAGTGTTGACCACGAAGGACTACAATCAGGGGAAATATTGGTTCTTCTTTTTACCTTTGACACATTGTTCTGAGAAATTGCTGCTTAGATAGGCTCTTTTAAGGCATTTCTTTTTTCTTTCTTTTTTTTAAGTATTGGGAATTGAACCCAGGGATATTCTACCTCTGAGCTACACCCCCAGCCCCATTTTTTATTCTTTATTTTGAAACAGGGTCTTACTAAGTTGCAGAGGGCCTCAGTAAGTAGCTGAGACTGGCTGCAAACCTGTGATCCTCCTGTTTCAGCCTCCCAAGTACTGGGATTACAAGTGTGCACCACCACACCCGGCTCTTTAAGGCATTTCTGTTGTATGAATAAGTACTTCAAAGCTGTGCATGTATACAAGTAAAAAGGAAAGAGTATCCGAAGAAAGGTAAGCATCTTGGAGTACAGAAGACAAAACCACAAACAAACCAGTGTCTGATTATACAGATAGTCATGGAGTTTAAGGGACAGGAAGCTTTGTGTATTTTTAGGGTGCTGTATTTCTCTTGAGCTCCTGAAGATGTAGAGAAGTTGAAAAGGATATGAAAAGATGGGCATAGGGGAAAAGAAGAATTTTACTGGGACCAACAGCCAAGCTTGGCCAAACATGGCTATGGGTGGTGTTAGCCTTAGAAATAAAATGTCCCCTAAAGAATTCATTTATTGATGTTTAGAGCAGATGTAATTGAGTCACAAGGGTTGTAATCCCAGCAGTGGAGATATCCATTGTAATGGGTTCATCTGGGTGGGACCTGGTAGGCTGGTAGGGTTTGGCTGGAGAAAGTGAATCCCTGGGGTGCCGCCTTGGGGAATATATAAAGGGCCCGTCCTCCCCCTGCTCTCTCTCTTGCTTCCTGTCTCCATGACATGAGCAGAGCCCGTGTGCTCCCCCTCCACCATTTCCATACAGACCCCTTAGTCCCCACCTTCTCATGTACTGAGCCTGAAACCGTAAGAAAACAAATCTTCTTTCCTCTAAGTTCCATGGTCAGTCTTTTAGAGGATAGCTGCAGGATTGCTGATGGATACAGGTGGGGATTTCAACTTCGACATACTCTAAAGGTGAAGTACCAGGGAGTAAGAAGGGCCAATTAATGAAATACAGGGGCACAACTTCAAAGAATAGGAATAAAGAGAAAATCATTCCAACACATCCAAAGATGGAGTTAGTGGTGCCACAGTATTAGCGGTGACCTCATCAAGGACCAGACAAGACTTGGGTCTTGAGGCCTGGCCTCTCATGGGAGGAGGAATGCATCAGGCTGTCTCTAAATTCTAATCGCTCTGCTCTGGCTTTTGAAGCCAGATTTGGCCTTTTGAATTGACGGCTGCAAAATGGCAGCATAGAACTAGATCAAGGACATTCATTTACTTGAGGACTGGTGGAGAGGTTAATGTGATGGTTTTTGCAACAGGTTCTGAATCTTCGTGACCCCCCCCTCTCTAAGGGATGATTTGCTGCTTATCACTGTACACACATTGCACTGGGCACACAGCTCTGTCCACCTGGCAGTCTCCACTTGCTCAGTGAGCTCTAGGGGACTGCACCTGCAGGGGTCCCTCCTCCCAGCCTTGCTCAGTCCAGCAGGCCCTCAGCGGGCATCTCTGCCAGCCTCCTGGTCCTCTCTAGGCCCTAAGGCTTACTGTTTCTCTTGAGCTCCTCACTTGGATGCCATGTGCCCCTGTTTCCAGAACCTGACCAGGATATCTGGTTCAGAGGACACTCTGAGGAGCTTATGGAGCACTGACATGCAGGTGTGGGCTCCCAAAGTCCCCAGGGATACAAAAGAGACTACTTTTCACACACTTCCAAGTACATCATCACCAGCAGCACAGGAGAAGCTCAGCCTGAAGCCAAAGGCTGGTTTTTGTCTTTATCAGTGATTTGGCATGCTTATACCAGGCAGTCTGCCCTCTGAGGGCCCTTGAGATACTCTTCCTTCTGTGTTCTCCCCAGTAGACGATGAAGAGCCAGCAGCTTGAAGCTTTGTCTAATATGTTTCAGGCACAGGGTGCAAGGCAGCCAAGGGGCACCACGGGTGGTCACACTGGGGTTCTTGGACCAAGGCAGCAGGAATCAGCTGGGATTCATGAAAACAGGGAGCTGGCCTCCCCTACCTGTGTCAGGAAGCAAGCCAACAGGGCCAGCAGGCTGCATGGATGTTTTCAATTGCCTCAGGACTAGCCCTGCTGGCTCTGCTCATCAAACCTCCTCACTCCTGTCTCCCCAGGAAGCTTAGAAGATGTGTCAACAGAACCCTAATAATCTCTCATTCCTGAGAACAGCAGAACCATCTCCAAGGAAAACAGGTGTTTTTTAATGTGAAATTAATTGCAAAAGTATATTATTGTAATTGCAAACCACCTCTTTGAGTCAGGTCCAGGGCCTGAGACTCGGGGTGTGGTCTGCAATATTTGGCCCCGCTAAAGGTGTGCAGGTGGAACCAGGGAAAGTAGTGCATTGTATCCCTGTCCCTACTGAGACCATCTATATTTGATTATCAATTATCACATATGCATCCCAATTCTTGCCTCAAAGAAAGCCAAGCATTAAAAGGAAAAAAAAAATAAGATAAAGCACTTGACAAAACATGCTGATCAAAAAAAAAAAAAAAAAAAAAAAAAAGAACCCTCATGGAAATACAGAACTATGTATCTCTTATCTCTTATAAAACAAGTATGTCAACCAAAAACAGTTGGTGCGAATCTCCCCAAACAGCACAGGCTGAGTGACAGATGCCGCGAATGCCTGGCGATGGGGTTAAAATCTCACAACAAGTTCTGGGAGGTTTTCAGTTTCACCCTGGGCCCCTAGCCCCAGCCTCTGGCACAGCCTCTCTGGTGCAGAGAGTCCTGAGTTTGAGTAGAGCTCTGCTGCCCCAGAGGAGGAGCTGCGTCCTGGGAGAGAGAGGCACCAGGCAGCACAGATGGAGCCAGGGCTGGGTCCTAAAAGGCAGCATTACCTGCAGAAGTCACTGAGAAGCCACAATTATGACAGGTCACCGGGTTCATTGTCTGTGGAGTGGCAGCCGAAGCCAGCAGCAGCTGTGACAGATGGCTGATCTCCCGCTCCTTGTGCTAATGGGCTTGCAGCCAACACAAATCTTTTCTTCCCTCCAGGGCGGGGTGGAAAAAAAAGAAAAAGAAAAGAAAAAGACCCACATAGTTGTCAATTAGTCAATGTAAAAGGAGAGAAAGCATCATTTCCACAAAGGAGTCATTTATCTGTTTCCTTCTAAGCCCTATGTTTAGTGTTTTTAACGTATGTATGTATGTCTTTATTTATTTATTTGTTTGTTTATTTATTTATTCACTTATTCATTTATGTATTTATTTATTTATTTTAGGCGGAGATTGTGTTTATTACTTACTTCAAATATGTTGTAGGCAGAGCGATCAACCTAGAAGACAGTTCATGGCGAATCTTTGTTCCATGTGAACTTACAATATGGTCTTTTCATAATTGAACCGTTTCAATAAGTGGTTGGCATTTTAATTGGCCAACTCTTTTTTTTTTTCTTTTTCTGGCTGGAATCTGTTGGCCAGTCTCCTCTTTATGCAATGCATAGGATGTAAACAAAAAAGGGAGCCTTCTGAAGGGAAGACACACCCCAGATGAAATGCAGCCCAATGAATCTGGCTAACGTACATCCGTTAGAAAAATGGCAAAGAACCAAATTCGCAGACCTACTATGGGTGTGAGCAAGCACACTGTAGGTTGGTAATGCTATAGCCAACAATCAGCCCTTACTGGACAACAGAAACACAGGTCTTTGATCTCCATGAAAGTTGTTTGGCCAAGTGGCAAATACTAGTCCACACTGACCCAGTGGCTGCTTCTTTCTCCTACAAGAAGGACGGTTGGAAATAAAGACCATGCAGATCTCTGTTTTTTTTTTTGTTGTTGTTGTTGTTGTTGTTTTGTTTTTGTTTTTAATGTTAATTTGCTGATGCCTCTTGGCTGTGGATGTACACCTGATCTCATATTCTTCACCCTGTGCATGTGAGCAACGGTTTTTAGTTAAAAGTCCCATCCATTGGCACCAAAAGGAGATACTTTAAAAAGTCCATGATATGACTCCTTCAGAAATAAAGTCATAATATGTGACCTAAAGGCAAGAAGCAATGAGGAATTATTGAGCTTTAATTTCAAGCACGTCAAGTTCGAGGCAAGATCATTTTCTTTCGGTTTATGGGAGTTGTAACTAACCCATAGAGTTTGAGCTTAGAAATGACACCAGATCACTTACTGCTCTACATGTCATGTACTTTTCATTATTATTATTATTGCCGGAGTCATCCCATTCCATAAAGTTTGGGGAAAACAGGAAAGTTTAAGAAAGAAAAAAGTCTGCATACAGACACACACACACACACACACACACACACACACACACACACACACACACATTGGAAGGCAGTCATATTTATAACTTATACTCAGTACTTAGACCTTCTTTAGCTCTCCTGAAGGATGATATTTTCTTCGTGTCACGGTCACAGGTGCCTCCTCACCTGTCCTCGATGTTCTGGGACTCTTTGGGAAGCGACATGAATCTGGACATTGCAGAAGACATACCTCTATTTACACAGCCTCTTCCATCCTCACATCTGCTTCCATATCCTGCCCCCAGGGCTGTCCTGGCCTCCATCATCTGGTATCCAAGTCTGTCACGGACAAAGCCTGGGCCACCTTAGCAAGACAGGCGGGCCTTTCCTCCAGGGCAGTGCCCCACATCCACACATCCATGTGTATCTCCTGCTCCTTTTCATCCACTGTGAGCATTCAGTCCTTCCAGGTGACCCCCATCCTATTCCCTTAATTCCTCAGGCAACTCACACCTGATATAGGGCATTCCTCTGCCTGTGGCTATTTAGACCGTCTTCCCATGCTCTGTTATTTGATCAAAGTAGCCTTCTTTATAAAAACTTTATAAAATCATACATGGGAATGCCTTACTCTAGGTTCTGGCTACCTAACAGACAATCAGTAAGTATCCCTTCCATCCTCTCTCCAGGCACAGTTCTGCAGTCCTACCTGATATGCCGATTGCACCTTGTAAATATTGCATTAAGGGTTAAGGTTTATTAGGCATTATGTCAAACAGATCACGGGACACATCTCCTTTAAATTCACATTCTTGTTTTTTTCCCCATCTTACAAAGGCACCAAATAAATGGTTTGGAGGGAACAATCACTTAGCTAGGAGGTGGTGGAGATGGTATTAGAACTAGGTCAATAGGACATGGAAATGGGGCGCTTATCCACTTGGCTTTTGAGCCCCATGACAGCAGTTATATTTCATTATAAGTATCTGCATGTCCATTCTCATTTCTAAACATGACAGAGGGCTAGGAGTGATAGTTCCAGACAATTACATTTATCTCTAAATTAAGTAAAGGAGAATGCTCCTTTACTTCCCTAAAAGTAAGGCCAGCTTTTCCTACGTTGGTTAATAATGAGGATGAATGTGAAGATATATGACTATATAATTCATTTTGATAAACAGTTCCTTATTCATTTGTTTAGCAAGCCAGTCCTTCTATTAGCCAGCCATTTATTCTCTGAATGATTCTTTTAGGAAACACCTACCAGAATGCAAACACTTTTCTAAACCACAAGATACAAAACATACATTCATATCTCTGCCCTCAGTGATTTTCCTCATTTTCTAGTTGAGAAACTTGCTCAGGATCACACTTGTAATTTTCATACTGGTAGATGGATACTTTTAATAACATAAAGAAGCAAAGAACAATTTCAGAAAAACTCCAAAATCCACTGGTACCTATCCTGGGCATCAGATAGCTACCTCTCAAATTATAATATCATTGAAACTGTATGTCACTGACAATTCCTCCTTGCAACATTTTAATGTAGAAACCTCACAGTTTTTATAAAAATAGATATTCTTTAAGAGAGTGAGAAGGTAGTTTAGAAAATGATGTTCTGCCGGTATGTACTCAATAAATACTCTCTGGGAAATGTATAAAAGAATGGTCCTTGATGTTTCATAAATATGTTTCATAAATATAGAATGTACCAAAGTTACTTAATTTCACATAGAACTAATATAAACTGATACTGAAACGTCCCATACACACCATGCAACCAAGAAATAGAGGAGATGGTTAAACTTACAGAATCTTACCTGTAACTCAATGGATACGTTTCCAGACTAAATCATTTGACTTCAAACTGAAACTCTTCCTATCAAATTTTCCACTGTTGAAGGCATCCCCTGTCTCTACTGACAAATACGTAATCATATTCGCACAAAAAGTGACCCTTGGGAAACTAGCAGAGAAATTAAATTTTTACATATTAGTCAACCTCCAAGAACAAAATCCCAGGACTACCTAGAGGGAAAGACACAGCATAGATTGTGATGCACTTTGAAAGACACAGGTGTTTAAGCCTTAAAGATTCCTTTGAGAGTCAATCCTTCATTGGTAGCTTAAATCCTCTGCAACCACGCAACTCACCCCTCACAGACATTCGTTGTCCAGGAAGCAGATTTATCCCCTTGAACTTGATTATCCTAGAGCCAGTCAATATCTATTCATATTTTAAACATCAAGTCTGCATTTGAGAGTCCAGATCCTTCAGATTTGCTCATTACTGGTCTTGGTGCATAGCATGCTAACAGAAAAGAGATAGTATGCCAGAACGTGCCCACAGGGGAAGGGTAAGCTCATCCTTCACAATATGCAACAAGGAGATGGGTGTGGAAGTGATGAGGAAGGGCACTGAGGGAGACAGAAAGCTTGAGAACACAAAGGGATTCCATCCCAGAAAGATTCTGAGATCCATCTTGAAGGACGGTCACTGGGAACATCAGCCCAGGGAGGAAAGCTGAGTAGGTCTCTTCAACAGACCTCCCTGCACCAGTAGCAGAGGACATTTCCAACTTCTTTGCCACTTAAAGTGTAGAGCCCTCTCCATTGTTGCTCTCACTTATTACGTTTCCTTTGTGAGTTGAAAGAAAAATAAATAAAACCTTGACCTAACAAAGAAGCAGAAAGGAAAACAAGTGTATATAATCTAAGTTTGAAAAAAAGCTCTCTGAAATTAAAGAAGCATATGAGGTAAGTACAGGTGTATGGTGCCTTTGATAGTTGACCCAGATGTGTTATTTCTCATGAGAGCTTATGAGATGATTTTAAAATTGTTGACTTTTTTGGGGGGAAGAGAAAATATCTGGGTAAAAGCTTAGGAACCCATACTGTACATGCTGGGTAGCTGACTCCAGTTTTGGTGCCTCACTGAGTCCTTTTCTGGAACAGGCAGTCACAGTTTTTTTCTACTCTGATTTGGAGTTACTATTAGATCCAGAGTCTGAATGATGAGCAGGCTCATCAGGACTGATTTGAAGATATTCATGCAGGAATATATGTGCCATATAGTCATATTCTGATACCTCATTGTGTGTGAAGATCCATTCTGGGGACCTGGAAATAGAAAAGAAAGGCAAAGGCCCTCTTCCATAGCTCACACAGTATGCCACTGATGGGTAGACTTGGCAACCACAGTCAGTGAGACATGGTGGCTATGAGTGAGAGCTCAGAAGTTACAGACTAGGTTCCTGTCTCTGCTCCACTGCTACTACTTCAAATAATAATAATAATAATAATAATAATAATAATAATAATAATAATAATGAGTTCTACCTAAGAATCAGCTTTATTATCTTTGAAATTAAGGTACTTCTCACCTCAGGGTAGAGATGAGATAATCAACAATTATAATATACTCCCCAATGTATAAGGCGTACTTAATAAAAGGACAGACTAGTTGAAAGGAAATTAATTATGAGGCATTTCAATATATCTAATGGGATAATGATGAAGACCTGGATTGAGACTTCATAGTGGAACTTAAATTACAAAGAAGCAAAGACTTCTGTTTATAGAAGTGATGAGATTTATCATTTCAACCAAAAGTAAAGTAAGATGATTATTCTATATTTAACTCAAAATGATAAATGAGTATAACAGTAGACTGTATTATACATCTGATATAATGCCTAGAGGACCCACTAAAGATGAGAAAAATAAAACAAAAGACACAAAATTAGAAATAATAAAGAACATTTTTTAAAAATATGCTACACTTGAATCTCAATGTAATATTTATTACATTAAATGTAAGTGGTATAAAACCAACTAAAATACATGGATTAGGAAGAGTAGATTCAAGAACAATACTAGCTATATGTTGTCTGTGAAATTTTTCAAATACTATGAAATATACAGGTTGTACAAACAGGTTGGGGGACTTTGTGTCATGCAGATACTAAATAAAAAAACTAAAAAAAGCATGACTGTATTCATTTCAGTGAAGCAGACTTCAGAGAAAAAAATTACCAGAGGAAAGCATTTTATAATGACAAAAAGATTAAAAACAAACAAATAAATACTACCAGAAATCCAAAGTTCATTTGCACCAAACAACAGAGATGTAAAGTATGTGGAAAAAACTTATGGATATAACTAAAAGTAATGATAGATAAATCCATAATTTTAGCTAGAGATTAAATGCTTATATAAGAAAAGTGGAACAATCTCAGGCCAATCATATTAATTCCCATTTCAGTAAGAATAAGAAAAGGACATCAAAATATACCAAATACAAACAGAAAGAAGGGAAAAATAAAATAAGAGTCATGAAAATGAATTTAGGAGAATATTAAGAAAATAAATCAAACAAAATGTCGATTCTTTGTAAGATATATTGAAAAAATTATATCGACTAATATAACAACTATAGACACCAAACTACTAATATCAGGAATGAAACAAGGATATTCCTACAGCTCTTGAAGATATTAAAGGTCCATGAGAACATGTTACAAATGATTCCATGCACAAATTTGGAAACTTGAACAAAATAGATCCCCTCCTCAAAAATGATGTAATTCCAGTCCCAGAGGACTGGAATCTGTGATATACAAAGGAATGTTAAGACTTGACACTAAAGTAAAAATGCAATTTACACATGGGCAAAAGACAGAGATATTTCATGACTTACATATTAGTAGCCATGGCTGAAATGCAATTTAAAACTCAAGTGAGGTATCACTATACATTTATTAGAGTGGCTAACATAAAAACAGCAGGGACAACAAATGTTGGCAAGAAGGTAGTAAAACCGGATCATAGATATGTTGCTGGTTGGATGTATAATGATAATGCCACTGAGGAAAGAGAGGTTGGCAGTTCCTTATAAAACTAAACAGACAGCTACTGCTCAACTCAGCAATTGCTCTCCTGGGTATTTATCCCAGGAAAATGAACACCTTGATTCATATAAAAATCCACACATAAATCTTTTTTTGTAGGTTTATTATAATCCCGGATTGGAAGCTATCCAGATATCCTTCTGTGGATGGATGGTTAAGCAAACTGATAAGTCTGTATCTTAGACTGTTATTCTGTATGAGAAGAAAAAGACCATCAACATTTGAGGCAACTAGGATACCTCTTCTGGAAACTGTTTTGAGTGAGCAAAGCCAATCCCGAGGAGGATGGTATATGCGATGACATTTATATCTTGTTCCTGGAAGAAGAGGCACACACTACAGTGGTTGAGAACAAGACTCTAGATTTGAGATAACATAGGTTAAGGTTTTTACCAATCTCCATTACTTAATCTTTGTATGGGCTTGGGTTTTCATCTCTGAGCGTTAGGTCTCACCCACAGAATTGGAAGGCTACTTCTTCCTATTTGGCTGGGCTGTGATAAGTTACATGCAACACTTCATCTAAGTAGAGAGCAGATGGCTGGCTCAGAAGCAAGCGATCTTTTATTTATCTCTACTTGTCTAATATTTTGCTCTGACCTTTCTCCCTCTATAAGGAAAGCGCTCACCTTTCTTTTAACTGTGAAAGCATGAAAACAATTGTGCTTATCTTTTGACCTTACCCCATTTATTTTGAATAAATGATGGAGTCCTTTTATTTCTACCTGTTAAGTGGACCCACACACTTCCTCTCTCCTGGTTGTTGTCTTCCCAGTCCCCAGGGTATTGACTAGGACTACAGCTTCCTACATCACAGCACCGCACCCAGCTATGCCCTGTATCCCATCTTCCACTCCTGCTCATTTGCTTCCATCTTTAAATGTGCCAGTCTCCTGCTTAGAATTCTACAGTGGCACCCCACTGGACTTTGGGGAGGTCTGAACATCAACCTGATTCTCCAAGTCTCCAGAATGTGGAATTCCCATTCTTTTCCTAGGACACCATGTGTTGTCTTGGGCAATATGTTCACATTCCCCAAACTTTACGTCTCCCTTAACTTGTCCTTTACATGATCAGTCCCTTCAAGGTAGAAGGCTCTCTCCACTCCCTCAGCAGCTTTACCCTGTCCCCAGTTCTTATCATTTCTTTCATAGAAAGGGCTTTTCTCGATGTGCCAAAAAGATTAAAGTTGTGGCTACATACTCCCAGAGGACTTTTTAATTTCTATTGTGCAACCCCGAGCCTCCGTGTAAAGCCTCATTTGGTGGTGTTTTTCTTGTTAAACACTAGGACTCATATCTATCCTATTTACTTTTGTATTTTTCATAGGACACAAGACAACATTGGTACATGACAGATATACGATATATTTTTACTAGATTGCTGCTTCTGTGTGTCATCTGTTAGCCTGAAATCCCAAGCACTCTACAATCATTCCTCAGACTGCACACATTTTGTCTTTTCCTTGACTTCCAAATTGAATATGAAAATTATATACATATACTCTCTGTTTAGTAAATTGGTTTTTAAGTCTAGCTTTGCAAAATGTTTTCACTCTGTGATTCCAGGGACCTCTAACCTTTTTGGAATTGATCCAGCTTCAAAAACAAATGATCCTTCCCATAGTTTTTCTTGCTTAAGGAAATGTTTACTGGCATTATGATATTATAACTACTTTTTAGACCATGGATTGATATATGATTGATTAAAAGGGTAATTATTTACATATTACTCATAATATATTATATATTAAAAGGTGATTATATATTATATATTTATATACTATAACTTATTTACAAAGATAAATCATAACTTATTTATAAAGATAATCATAACTTATTTATAAAGATAATGATACTTTTATCTATTTTAAATACATGATTGATACATTAAATATAGGTTTATATTTAGCATATGAAATTCATCAATATTTGAGGACAAGAATATAAACTGTGAAGCCATCACCACCACCAAGGTCATAAATAAATCCCTCACATCGCAAGACTTCATTGTTGGGAATCTTGTTATTATTACTGTGGTAAGGAAATGTCAAGGAGGGAGAATGGTACCCTTGCTCCAGACACAGAGCTGCATGGTGGATCTCCTGGAATTACCAAGTCCCTTTCATGTTACAGTCAAGAAAATTATTCCTTGATTTTGCTTCATAATTAAACATTGTCAAATCATGGGGTGCCTGGATGGGAGGCAGTAGCAGAGAGTCTCGTTGCTGACAGGGTCATGACACGGAACTGATTGCCATCTAAGGCTCTGCCTGCCTCTGAGGTCCTAACATTCTGTCATGCCATGTTAGGTCCTCTGGTCCACGTCAGTAGACAATGAACTTAATTTTTCATTCCTAGCAGATTCTGATTTTCTTTGCTGTCCTTTCGTCTGGGATTCACTTAAGAGGCTATGAGGTTGTATTAATTGCTAATTTATAACCTTGAGGTACACATTAGAATACATTAATCAATCCATTATCCAGCAAAATAAATTTTATCTTTAATCAAGACGTTCTTTATTCCAAGAGAGGAAAAATAACCCAAAGCCACAGATGCCTTTGGACATGGTTTTGCGTTGGTGTTCAAGGTTTAAACATCCTACGATGCTAGCAGTTCTAAAGCACTGCTTCAGAAATCCTCATCTTCTCTGATCTCAAGACTTCCAAGTCTACATGGAAGTGACTATTTTTCTTATCTGAGATTATTCCCCTCCTTATTTGCAGGGTCAGAAAGTGAGAGTCAAGGTCAATGGGGAGAGAACTTTTCCCATGGCAGTTGCCCATGAGAGGCGAGGTGGGGGAATGGAGCTTGGACACATGCGGTCATGGGTTTGGGGACCCAGTAGACTTGAGGTTGGCTCAACCCTTCACTTGTTAGCTCTGGAGACCTGAGAAATGAAGTTGGCACCTGCTTCCTGGTCTGTGAGGTGGGGCAGTCTTCTTAGGTCTTTTGTGGGATGAAAGCCCCACAGCACCCATCAAGGGGAGAGTGCAGAATGGAATACAGTCCTTCCTCAAGCTACAGCCAGGAGGATGGGGACCCTGAGTAGACATCACAGCAGGGCCAGAGACCAGGGGATATGAATGGCAGACGGGCATTCCAAGTATCAGCAGCCCTGTCTTAGGTTGGGGCTAGACACAGCTCCTGGTTCAGCAGCTTGTACAAGGCACTCCCATGAGTGTGGCAGATGCACCACAAAGCTAACAATGAACAACTCTGTTTCTAACATGCAAGGACATTCTAAGGACTCAGGAAATCCAGGCTGCTGGTTCTCAGAAGGCTGGTTGGCGTCACGCACTCACGAAGGGGTAGTCATGGAGTTCACAGATGGGTATGTCTTTATGCACATATGCACAGGGGGAGGTTAAGTTGTGCCCCAGCTATGGGTGTTTTCTGTCCTGAGAGGCAGCAAGCTCTCTCTGTTGACTTGGTTCTCTATAAAATTATTATAATTTTTCCATGGGTACCAGAAAATGAAGGTATGGTCTACCATGGTCCCTAGCCTCAGGCACTAAGGAATGCAGAGCCTCCCTGGGTGTGTTGTATAGGCTATGAACAGAAAAAAAGCAGAGGTTTATAGGCTTTGCTGAGCAGTTTTCTTCCCCTCTGAGATGCAAGGCTGTGTCATCTCCCCCTCGGGCAGCAAATGGAGACCCTCCTGCATATTTGGTGAGGATCCGTAGTTTTCCCTGCATTCTAGAAGCTGATGGATGCTTCCTTTGCTTGTGGTTAGCAAACGCGAATGGGCTTTCATCCAAGTCTCCTTCCCAGAGTTGATCTATGCAAGGTTTGTCTTTTGAAATAGATCAATGTGGATGAGTGGGCAGGAGAAAGTGAGAAGGCAATGCTCTCAGGTGTTGGAAGTGTGGGATCTAAGCCACATCATAGCAGATCCACCATGGTAGCCCCAATCCATGCCTGCTTGAGAGACTGACATGGGAATCCAGGAACACCGCGGCACTTAGGATGTGATCCACATTTTAAAATGCTGGAAACGAACAGTTGGATTTTGGTAGATAAAATGTTGACAGGGAGAGAGAGAGAGAGAGAGAGAGAGAGAGAGAGAGAGAGAGAGAGAGAGACAGAGATACTTTTCCATCCTTTTATTCTATTCTGACCCTCAGTATATTGATCAACATCAACAAGGGAATCTTCTCTGCTCAGTCTATGGAATCAAGTGTAGTCTCTCCTTGAAACAACCTCATGGACACACTCTGGGTGCTTCTTCCTGGCTCTCTGCCCCCTTAAGTTGATACATGAAAATAATCACCAAAGTCTTCACTGTCCATGCCCCTTCCCACCTGGCAGTGTGAAAGCCGGCAGCTGCAGTGATCAGCGATGGCTCCCCTGTGAATCTCCTGCATCTCATTCTCTACTTTGCTGTTACCATCTTCCTCACCTGTCATTCAAAAACTATTTTACATATGCATTGGGAAGAAGCATTTTCTTGTTGAAAGCATTAGAGCCTCCCTTTCTCCACTGTGTTGAACCCAGGCCCATTTGCAAGTGTGAAAACAGAGGCAGTTTAGGTGGGCCATGTGCATGGTGGGGGAAGTAGATGGGGCAGGTCCCCTCACCCCATGCTTCTGATAGCAGTGCCGCAGGCTCAGACACCATGAGACAGCAGGGAGAGTGCATTTTGGCCAGTCTTTGACTTCCAGGAAGCTGCACTGATTATCCTCAGAGGCTACAAATAGTAGATGACAAGGCCTTATGGTTTGGAGCTCTGCCCACACTCTTAGAAAAGCATCCTCTGGGCTACTAGGGTCTCTTGGAATGTACTGAACTCTGGGCCTTTAGAGTACTCTGTCACCATTAGTACATCACTCCTTTATGTCCTGCTTATTAACACCAGAAGGCACTGTTCTATTGAGAAGAACGATTGTCAAGTAGAAGAGCCACTCACTCACATGTTGACACAGACTGAACCATAAGTGCAGATCAGAACACAACTGAAGATCAGGGCATCCGAATAACCTGCTATCTTGGCCACCTTAATGTGGCCAAGTCAAGCTACATTAAGTTAAATTTTGTACAGTCAATCACACACACACTCACACACAGGCACAGTTGTGTCTTGCCTAATGATGGGGATATGTTCTGAGAAACGCATTATTAGGCAATTCTGTCATGGTGCAAACATGATGGAGTGTATTTAAACTCCGATGACTCTGACATCACTAGGTGGTATGATCTGATGGGATCTCCGTTTTTTATATGTGATTCTTCACAGAACGACTAGTCCTTATGCAATCAGGACAGCCATCGCCTGCAATCTGAGGGCAAGTGCATAAGCTGTGCTAGATCCTTCAAGGCTAAGGCATGTCTAGAATTCGCTACCAGGACTCAGCTCAGTGGTTTCCTCATCTGTTCAGGTTGGCCAGGAGGAGGCTCACATTGACCCGTGTCCTTGCAAAAATAAAGTAATTTGAATAATCACTCATTCCTGCATAAAGCCATACGAAGATACAGTTTATACAGACATAAATTCCCCAATCAAAAATATAAGAGGATCCAAGTTAAAGCAGCATCAGAGTTGTTCAAAACAAGGACCCAGATATTCAAGGGCGGGGGCATGGCATTTAGAGAGCGTTTTCCAGGAAGCCCTTGGAATGTGTCATGTAGAACTGGAACATGACGTCTGTACTCAGAGCCCAGGCTGGGATCAGAAGCTTCCCCAAGGGTTGACTCCAAGACTGGAAGAGGTGAGGGACCCAGGACCAGTCTTGCAAATATCCAAGGATGAAATGGGATGGAACCTGGGGAAGAAAATAGGAGACAGGTGGGCATGGGCATCTGCCAGAATGACGTTTGCTGTCCAACAGCTTGGGGTACAGATGAGAGCAGATCCTCGCTGATGGAAGAGTGAGAGCTGGTGGAACAACCTTCACAGGTCAAGAGCCAGAACCTCTTTGGAGTAAACAGCCAAGGCTGGTGAGCTTCACACACTGCCCTCCTCGTTCCTGAAGTTTGCCAGGACTGACCTCAGGTGGTGAGGGCTGGGTGAGCATGGAGGTTTGTGTATTTTGGCCACATCCACACCCACAGACTCAGGTTAGTGTTTTGATTGGGTTCTTAACCAGAGGATGAGATAGACATAGAAGAGAGCGAGACTGGGGGTAAGAAGCAAGGAGCTCTTCTGCTCCAGGTCACATGACCATGAAGGTATTGCCAATACTCACCAAGCCTCAGATTCCACACTTACAAAACGAGAGGACAGACCCACAAGCTGCCTAAGGTTCCTTTAGTCCTAAAACTGTATGACATCAGTTTAAAAATGGACACATCAATTTAACAAGGACTAAATAGTAATAATAATAACAATAATAATAATAATAAAATAAATTTTGGAAATGTATTTATCTATGTTTAATTGTGAATGTTAGCAAACATAGTTTAAGGACAAGCTCAGACCGTGTGGTAGGCAAAGAATATAATGACAATTTATAAACCTTACCTTCTTCTCTGTCTCTGGGGGCAAACCTGCAAATGAATCGATATATTAAAGCCTTAAGGTATTACAGTGAAGTTATGCAAAAGGCATACACAAGGGCAAGGCGAGATGGTAACTTTTATGTTCCTCTCATGTTATTCAAGGTTTCCTAAATAGCTTTCTCTAAAAATAAATCCCTGTAGCAGGAGATGGAGGCTGCAGCTGGGGTGAGAGGTTGATGGATAACATTAACGATTAACGGATAGTAACAAGTGCCAATGGGCCATAGTACAGCTAAATGCAAGTAGCATTTTCCCTTTTTTATACTTTTATTGGTGCATTGAAATTATACATCATAATGAGATTCAAAATAATTTAAACACGCACACACACACACACACACACACACACACACACACAGGACTTGGTGTATTTCCCTTTTCATCCCGCCCTGCTCCTTCTGCCTCTCTCCCCACATGCATTAGTGAGGTTGGTAGTGATACTTTCAGATGGTCCTTCATATTTCTGATTACATTTCATCTTCCTTGTTCTCTATACCAAATTTAAAATACTCCAGTAAATATCTTTTTTTTTTTTTTTTTTGCGGTAATGGGGATTGAACTCAGGGGCATTCTACCTCCGAGCTATACCCCCAGCCCTATTTTGTATTCTTTATTTTGAAACAGGGTCTCCCTAAGTTGCGGAGTGCCTTACCAGGTAGCTGAGGCTGGCCAAGAACCCAGATCCTCCAGTCTCAGCCTCCCAAATGCTGAGATTATAAGCGTACATCACCACTCCTGGCTCCCAGTAAATATCTTCCTGAGCAGTGCACATGTAGTCCCCTGCCAGATATTTTGCTGATTTTTCCCCACTGGACATGCCAAATTTAAATATTCTCTGACAATATGAACATCTATAAAATTGTGTTCTCTCTCTCTCTCTCTTTTGAAGGCCCAATCAAAGCAGACTTTTTCTTTAAGCATGGCGTGTTTGCACTTTTAATTTACATTAGCGAGACATCTGCGAGGCGATAGAAGTGCTTCTCTACACGTGGAAAACCCAATTAGGACGTGTTCTGAGTCTGATTATCAGTCAGACACACGCATGCAGAAATAGTCATTTGAGAGCTAACGGGAGCTGTGATAAAACGGCAGACGGCTGCATTACAGAGTCGCTGTCAGTCCCCGAAACGTGGTTTTACATTGACTTGATAAGAGAAAAGACCAGCAACCAAATATCCTGCGCCTGAGTGGGGCTGGCTGGACGCACACTCCCAGTTAGAGTATTGTTCTGCCTCTCCTTAAGATGTCTGTAAGCGTTTCACGGAATGGTGTTGCAGGAGAATGAGAGCCGCAGTCTTGACTGCAGCCTGCACCAACGCTCTGTTGGTTTGTGGCTCCTAATAGGATGCTTTGAGCCTTAACTAAAGACTTTGAAGACTGTCTATGCCTGTGCGTTACCTGGCCACAGGTGAGTTTTTCTATGTGGTGTATCTTGCAGGGCACTTTAAATGTGGCACCTTCCTAATACTCTCTTTCCACAGGGCTGGGAGTTCTCATCATAGAATTCACCTATAGATGAATCTGTTATTAGTCATCAATTTTGAATTTTATTAGACTTTTAGAGTATTCCCCGACATTCCCAGAGGACTTTGAGAGGAGGCTCAGAAGTGGGATGCCCCTTATTTGATAGTGAGGAGGAACAGGAAGGTACCAAGATTTGAAGGACTTGGATGCTGCCTGGGGTTTAGTGTCAGGAAGATGGGCGTGGGAAGGGACCCTGGCAGCCCAAGGTCAGCCTGGGGACCCCTGCGATTGTGGGCAGCAGAGGGAATTTGAGGATGAAGAAAAGCAGAGTACTTTAGACTCCGACATCATCAAAGCCATTTGTTTCACCTAAAACATTATCATTATTTCTCTCGTTTAGAATGAAGTGATTTGGTAATATTGAAAAGCAGTTGGCAGTCATCCTAAATGGTCGAAGGACAGCCTTTTCTGTCTCCTTGCACATTGAGTTTATGAAATAGCCTGGATCTTCCTTTCAGGGCTTCCTAACTGTCCCCTGCTCTGACTTGACTTCAAGGCAGCTGTGCAGGCAATGACAGCCACCAACCTCCCCGGTACTGCCAGGGGAGTCAAGAGCTCCCCGGCTGTTGCTGTCGTGTCAGCTAACAAGATTAAAGTCTCCCAAGCAGCTTATTTGAAAAGCATTTGGGTAATTTAGGTCCTAATGGTTTCCGTATGTTTGCTATTTCAAACATGAAATATATTATGCTTTAAAAATAAAAGAAACGGGAATATGTTTGCACATTGGTTACGCCATTAAACAATGATGGTTTCCTGCATAACCTAAGAAACCCAATTAAAGAACACAGCCTTCAAGACAAGTCCAACGGTGTGTCTAAAATGATTAACTTTATTTGGGGGAAAAATGGAGCAAAAAGGAAGACTTTTCTAAGGGAAATAAATCAGTCTCTGTCTATTAGTATAGTATTTCCCACGTGGCAAATAGAAAAACTGGAGAAACTTGTAAGACTTGAAGCTTCGAGATGATCAATATTTGGATAGGATCGTATTGATAAGTTTTAGGTGTCTTAACAGGATTTATGATATTTGATAATAATTTCAGTGTTAATCCCATGTAGCACAGATAGTAATGGCAGAATATAACTTTTTTTTCTGGGCAGTGAATTAAACCTTTCTATTAAGTTAGAAGGCAATTGAAATGAATGCATTTGCTCTGTTTATATGCCAGCTATGCTCTCTCTCTCATGTGAAATATCTTTATATTTTCTCTTGGGAAGGCCAAGAAAATGACTTATCGCTTACACTTTTACGATTTGCCCATGTGAGAGCCTAGGATTAGGGGCTCTTTATGCAGGGAAATGTCCTCCTTCCCTGGCATGGTCTGAGTGTCCTGTGCTTTTCCTGGAGGAATGCTGGTCTTGACCCATTGTGTTGACAAGTATTTGGCCCACTGAAGTCATGGGGAGAAAGGTTAATCAAATGACATTTCTATGAAGAAGATAGAAGTTCTCAGCATTGATGGTTAAGGATTAGTCAAATGTTTCAACAAATGAGGAAAATTTGAAAGTGACCTAAGGTAGGAAAGAAAACACTGTTTTACTTATGTTCTTGATCAAGTTTTTGTGTAGTGGTGTGGAAGCCCGTGTGGATGTCCCTATGTGATGGGTACCCATGGCCTCTACTCTAAAGAGCAGGGTATGCATTATAAAAGAAGATCTTGTGGGGTAAGTCAAGAGGAAGTTCAATAAATTAGATGCAGTTTAAAGTGTATTAACTCGATTTCATGCTGCTCTTTCTGACGATCTTTATTTTGTTTTCTTTCAAACTTCATTAAAATCTCAGTGTTCTAGCCCTAACTGTGGGATGAGAAAGACAAAGATACATGAGCTCTTGATAAAATAGAATGGTGGTTCTCCACTGGGGGAAGGGGGACATCGATAATGCCTAGATGTTTTTTTTTTTTTAACCTTGTCACATCTGGAAGAGAAAGGTTACTGGTATCTGGTTGCTAGAGGTCAGGGATATGCTAAACATTTCACAGGATTCAAGATAGACCCTAAAGCAAAGAATCTTCTAGCCAAAAATGTTAATAGTACCACAGTTAAGAAAGTCTAGTTTAGATTTTCAAGTAAGGACAATATTTGCTAAAGCTAACTTTGTTTTGGAGTTAATAGCAGTAATTTATAAGGGTTCCCTAAGGAGAAAGTATATTTCAATTGACAAGAAAAGTACAACCCTGACAGCCTGGACATAAAGGCATTTTGAGACTGATTATTAACAGGGATCTTACTAGCTTTTAAAGAGATGGTTCCATTATTGGACAGGTAGGAAGTGAATTTACAAAGTTATTCTTAGTGACATTCAGAGAGGCTGAATGTACCTTGCTCTGGGCCAGCAATCCATTGTGTAATCTCATGTAAATCTCCTATCAAGCCTTCCAATGCAACAACTATTATCCTATCCAGAGCAGGAAACAGAGCCTCAGATTAGGTGACATTTCCAGGGTCTCAAAGCTAGTGTCCATAAATGTGAGGGTCCTTTCTCCATCTCCTCCCTTCTTACCACATCCACTGTTACTCTTACTAGTTCTGGCTGTGACCTTGGATCCATGTACAATGTCTACCATCCCTCTGAACTTTTGGATTTTTAGGGCAGCTGTTAGATAAACTTGAGTCTGAGTACCCCTGGAATCCCCACTAATTCTTACGGCAGGATAGTCAACCTTCCTCCTCATGAAATTGTCTTCTCCCCCAGCATGGGAGACCGTGATGGTCCCCATTACCATCTGAATCCAGTATAAAGAGTCCAACAGGAATAGCATGCCCCACTACAAGAACACACTCTCCTCTTGGAAAAGACTGATCAATTCCAGACACATTGTGATTAGTGAGATTCTTGGTCTTTGATCATTTCAGAACCTCTCTAATGCTACCGAGGGAGCCTGACATACACACACACACACACACACACACACACACACACACACACACACACACCATGAAAAATGAAATCTGTGTTATATTTTATTTATTCTAAATAGCATCTCCTTTTCTAATTTATCTTTATTGTATATGTTTAAGATCTATACTGTGATGTTTTGATAAACATATTTATGCTTACAGTAAAATGACTAACACAGTCATCCCTCAAACTCCACAGGGAATGGATTCCAGGTCCCTCTTCAGATACCAAAATGTGAGGCTGCTCACGTCTGGTCTCTTGTATAACATTGCCTAGCATTTGAATATCATCGCTGGTATGTGCATGTGCTCATTCTCTTAGTCATCTCTGGATCACTTATAATACCTAACACAATGTAAATGTTATGTAAATAGGTATTGTACCATACCATTTAGGGTAGACAGGGAAAAAAAGGAGTCTGGACATTCTGAGTACAAATTTATTTTAAATAAATAAATATACATTTATCTGTGGTTGGTTGAATGCACAGATGTGGACCCCATGGGGGGTCACCTATAGTGCAAGTGTGCTAACATGTCTGTCCTCTCACACCCTTAGCAAGGTTTCAGTGTGTAATACTACTAACTGGAGTCATCAGTCCACACATTAGGGATCTAGATTATACAGAGGTACAAGTTAGTACCTTCTATCTGTACCTCCTCCTTTCCTCCTGCCCCTGACCCAAAAATGACTATTCTACTATCTGATCTATGTGACTTTTGTAGACTCCATATATACATAGAGTCAAGTCATATTTTTCTTTCTAAGTCTAGTTTATTTCACATAGCATAATGTCCCCCAGGTACATTCATGTTGTGGCAAGTGGCAGGATCTAACTACTTAAAATTAGGTAATGTTTCATTGTAGGTATGTGTTTGTGGGTGTCACAATTTTTTTAATCATTTATCCACCTATAGACATTTAGGTGTTTTCCATGTCTTGGCTATTGTAGGTATACAGATAGGCATTAATTTTCAAGCTAAGAGAATATAGCTATACTCATAACATAGAATTCCATTGTGTGGATTTCTATTTGGTATGTGCATAGAATGAAGTCAATAAGGTATAGGCTATATGAATCTTCAATTATGGTAGCTTAGTCTGTTATTGTATAACTTCATTTTTATTATTGCGTAACTTCATTTTTAGTTATTTTAGATTTTTTGTTTCAGTCTGCTGTTCTTTTTAAAAATATCTTGAATTAGAGTCTTGGCTCATCAGTTTTTATCCATTTTTATTTTGTAATTAAAGCATTCATGATTATATTTTTTTGCCATGGATCTCTTAAACTACATCCCACAGGTTTGACATATCATATTGTCGTTATTATATTATTATTGTTCAAAAATATCCTCTCTTTCTTATTTGACCCATTATTTTGAAATGTGTTTTTTAGATTTGCTAGTATATAGAAATTCATTTTATATTATTTATTTTTAATTTTTTCAGATAAATAATTCAGTATGATATTGATCTGCCTGTCTTAATTGCTATTGTTGCTCATGTTGTAGTGCAGTTGTGTTTTAACAATAGAATCAGTATTTTATCTTAACCTTGTAAAATTAATGTTTGTTTACATTTTTTTACATACTTGCCATTTTTTCTCCCACTTACTTCTGGCATTACAGATTTTTGGGGGGAGGATTCATTTTTTTTACGTGTGCCCTGTAGATATTGCTACACCAAGAGTTTCTGTGTGGTAAATACTTTTAGATATTAAAATTTAGTCAGGAAATCTATTTACTTTGCTATTACAGGTTCCATATATCAGATGACTAGTACATATTCTTTGTTAAATAAATGTGTGTGTATGTGTCTCAATCTGTATGCAATAGGTATACACAAAGATATATATATGTAAGAGTTTATGTTTTTTTTTTTTTTTTTTTGCGGTACTGGGGATTGAACTCAGGGGCATTCTACCTCCGAGCTACACCCCCAGCCCTATTTTTTATTCTTTATTTTGAAACCGAGTCTCACTAAGTTGCGGAGTGCCTCACTAGGTAGCTGAGGCTGGCCGCGAACCCGGATCCTCCGGTCTCAGCCTCCCGAATGCTGGGATTACAA
>PVLC010001535.1:62819-107653 GCA_004027655.1 Graphiurus murinus | reverse complement strand
TTATGTTTGTATAGATATTTCCTCTGAAATGCATTGATATCCACCCTATAGAGTGAAACAAATGCTAATTCAACAGACACTGAAAAAATGCTATGGACTGGGTTAGACTCTGTTCTGAAGGTTCAAAAACCAAATGTATTTTTGGCCCTCATGAATTTCACCAAACCATGTGGACTGTTGCATGACAGGTATTCCCATGAAACCCTGAAAAGCATGTGAAAGTTTCCTAACCAAGTCAAAAAGAGCCCTCCACCTAGGAAGGCTTTTTGGAAGGTGATGCTGGAATCAGGCCATGGGGAATGAATAAGGATGTAGCTAGATGGAGTAAGGAGAAATGAAAAGAAGTTCATACGATCAAGGAATGCAGGTATGGAGTAGTACATCACACTGCTGTGCTGACAGTCATGGAGTTGTGGAGAGACACATCCTCGGGCACTATTATAATATCCAAGATACTGCTGCTGGTGTCACCAAGGAGGGTGACCGTGGACAGATACTGCATACTTCCTATGTGTCTGGCATCTGTGTGTGCTTGTTGGACAGGTGCATTCATTACATTGTTAGTTTTAAAATGAGAAAAACCTAGATTTAAGAGGATAGGTAGATACCTTGTTTGAAGCTACAGAGCTTACACATGTCAGAGTATTCCTACTGCCCACAGAAACAAAACTCATTCTTGAGATTTGGGCTTGAATACCATCTCTACTGGGAGGCATTCCTTGAATTGGGAGATTGGGTTAAGTGCTCTGCCTGTGCATCCTCAAAGCACCTGACTGAGTCCTGAGTTCCACCACGGGACTCTTCTCTGTTCTGGACATCTGCTTATTCATCTGTCTTTCTTAATAGGATGCAACTTCTCAAAGCAGAAATGCTGTCTTGTGTCCAAGAAATTAACCATGTCTACTGCAAAGCCAGTATGCAATGCACACTTTGGAGAATGAATCAGTCTATGGATGTCACTGTCTGCCTGTAGAGGAGAATGTACTAGGGAAAGGGAAGGAGAAGGGGCTTCCTGTGCCATGCCATTTCCTTGTTACTACACACAGAATGCCACAGGAAGCCAAATCCTGCTGAATGAAGCTCATGAGACCAGGGCACCATGAAATCATATGATGCCGAAAGATTATTCTATGCCTTGATAGATGGAACGAAAGGAAATGTCACAGACCAATTAAGACTGCAGCATCAAGATAAGAAATGATCAGTCTCTAAAGGAAATCACCTTGATGTTGGCTAACTTTATATGTCAACTTTCCTGGGCTGCAGGGTGCCCAGATATTTGGCCAAACATTATTCTGATATTTCCGTGATGTTTGTGAATGGGAAGAACATTTAAACCAGTAGACTGAGTGAAGTGGGTGGCCCTTCTTAGTGTAACAAGAATTGTTCAATCAGCTGGAAGCCTGGATGAAAGAGAAAGCTTGGACGTACCCAAAGCAGACAAAGTCTTCTGGCTGGACTGCCTCTGAACTGGGATGTCAGTTTATTCCTGCCTTTGCACTCATACTGAAAACCAGCTCTTCTGAGTCTCCAGACCACTGGCCTTTGGACATCAACTTATAACACAAGCTCTCCTGGGTCTTCACCTTTCTAAATGGCCCTGCAGATCTCAGGTCTTGGGGACCTCCATAGTCCCACAAGCCAAATCCATATTCATTCATATTCTCTCTCTCCCACCCCCTCTTTGTCTTTTCCTTTCTCATCCCCACTCCCATCCCCCTCCCTCTTGTTAGCTCTGTCTCTCTGGAGAATTCTAACACATTTATGATTGTGATTGTGGGGATGAGTAAATAGGTGAGATCACATTCAGGAGATATATAAGAAGAAAAATTATCACTATTAGTGTCCAGACAATGGAAGCATAGAAGAGTACAGATATCTGGGTATCTGAACTGAAAAATGGACTGAAAGAGGTGCCATGAATTAAGAGGGAAATAGAGAAGGTGCATGTCAATAGTAGATAAGTGTGGGCTTCAGTTTTGGACACCTTGATTCCAGCAATCCTGCAGGACATCCAGACAGAAGATGTTTGGATGACTGTTCATGCAATTTTAATGCAGAATATTGGTTCTGCCAACCTGGGTCTCAGTCCCTTGGATCTGTAAAATTAGATCGTCTAACAAAAACCTTTCTGGTATAAAATTGTACAATAAATGATAAGGTAAGTATAACTTATGAAGTATGGTCTTAGTGTGATTTCATAGGGTATGTTATTAACTAATTAAACTTAGTAAGCTTTATGATGTATAAATAAGCTTTCTCCATGAATAAAAGTGACTTTACTTGTGATTTTGGAAATCTCTAGGAAATAATAATAAAGACATGATAGAGCAGAGATAACATTCCAAGAGATATGGGCAGATTGAAGAAGCAAGCAGATAGTCTTCCATATGCAGATACCCAGTAACCTGGCAGGGAGACAAGAAGGCAAGTTGTCCTCTCCAGACACGCTGGCCTTGCCTGAGGCTCCATTCAATTGAAGCTGATTAGGAAATGGTAAAGAAAGGGTGTCTAGCAAGGACCCTAATGTCACCTTTAACACTGGTTCTTCTGGCCATGATCACTGTATCCCTAATATGCATGTTTTATATACCAGGGTTCTGTCTTCTTCAGCTTTCTTCTTATCCTCTCTCAGAGCTGCATACATTCCCATGACCTTTCGTTACCTGTAGCAGCTTCCCAGCACTCTCCGATCCCATGGCATTGGGATTAGATGCTGATTCCCAAGGGCTTCTCTGGCTGTTCTCAGGGCTCAAAAGTCTGTCACAGAGTCCATGACAATCCTGTTTCTTATCCCCATATTTAGGAATTGAATAGCTGGATCTGCATTTCTCATCAATGATTTTGTAGTCCACAACTGCTTTGCCAAAAAAAAAAAAAAAACTTGAAAAATATAAGTTAGGCATTGCAGGTCTTCCTGGTCTCTGACATAATTTGTCAAAGTACAAATTTATCTAGCTTATCTTGATGTAATTAATTGTGTTGAGAAATTTTACAGCCTAACATTCAGTCTCAAAACCTTTGTGGTGTACCATAAGGAAGACTCATTGTCTTCTTCAGGTTCTTAACCTATTCCTCTGTATCTCATACATGTGCACATTCTTCAGAATCCTGCCTTAGTCCCCTGGTCTTCTCCAGTGCATCCTTCCCTTTTATAGTTCTACCCAATATTGTGTTTTCATGGTTTGTTGCTGTCTCTCAGAATATAACCTCGTCCTCAGACTACAGATATATCTGCAACAGTCTGTCGAGTATTTCAACCTCCTATGTTCTTTCTGGGTACCTCTAATATTGCTCACCACAAAAGTAACATAACCATCTTCGACGTCAATTTATTTTTCCTTATCCCTTTATCTTGGTTGGTAAGTTCACTTATGCATTCTCAAGCTGGATTCAGAGTCATTTTTGACTCTGCTCTGTCTTGTTTTCCTCATATTTCACTAAACAAGTCCTAAGGACTTAGTGTCTCCAATATATTTTTTTAATTATTTCCTTTTTTATACCTACTATTAGTGACTTAATCTGAGCTAAACAGTATGCCTGCATTCTGCTGTTAATACCTTGTTTGGTCTCTGAGACAAATATTAATCTCACTATGCTTCAGAAAAGAAGACAGTCTCAACGATTTGGAAGATGAGAAAAATTAGGCTCCAAGAAATTAAGTACCTTGCTCTGGCAGTGTGATTCATAAAACTGTGTCAATTGAAAGTGTAAGCAAGCTTTTAGCCTTTCCCCCAAGCTATTTGTAGGCAAACAGTACGTGTTTGGTTTGAACAATTCATCCTATCCTCAATTCTCTTGATCTTAGAGCCAATGTTTGTTGAATATTTACTATATTCCAGGAGCTGTGCCAGATGATATAGGTTGAAACATGAGTCAGGCAGGGTTTCTACCTAGAGATTGTTAAGAGCAAAACTCAAAATTTTCAAGTAATGGAGTAACAGTTAACAGATACTTAGAAATTAGATTTAAAAAGTAGTTGCTTAGTCAATTTCTAAATGATTGACATCATTGAAATATTTGGAAATGTAGAAATGTCAAATTATATAGAAATATATACATATATTTCTACACATCAACTAACTGCAAAATTCTGCCTCTGTATCTCAAGCTTGCTTGCAAAGTTATTCCCCCAAACCACCTGCAAACAGTATTAACCTATAAAATGCATAATTTCCTAAATCAGGATGCTACTCTCTACTCAGAATTCTGAGTGGAGTTGCAGTTGCCATGGCTAATCAATCCCTTTACCCTCTTAACTAGTGACTTTGTATCCCTGTCTCATGGTGGGATACAACAGAGATGAGTAGCTGCTGATCAATAGACGAAGAGAAAGTAACAAATTGGAAATGCATACCACCTGTGAGTTAACAATTTTGGTTATTCTGGACATCTGATGATGAAGGAACTTGCATCATAAAGCTCCATATATATGTTTGGAGGGATAGACACAAATTGTCTAGATGATTCAGGTGAAGAACCACGTCGACCCAATATAGCTAGGTAACAACTATTGGTATTTTCATCTTGGTCATCAGGACAATTTATTTTGTTAGTCCAGAATTAGTTAATTCATCCCAGGTATGAATGAACATGCACTTAAAAATCTCCAATAAGTCTCCGCACTGAAGCCAAGTAGTTAAGGATGAAGGGAAGATTTTCAGCACCTGTGAACCCTGGATCAGCACTCAGGTCAACACACTCTGACCCACCTGTTCAATGCTCTCTCTCTCTCCCACCATGCAGGCTCTAGTTTTAAGTGGTAATCACCAGTAATGTACTGCTTATTCCTTAATGTCAGTACTGGTGATTTAGTGATTAATTATCTAGCTGCTGTATAGTGCTAAAGAGAATCCAGACGCACAAAGTAAATTAGTTGATGGGTAGGAAATTCTGTCATGCAAATTCACGCTATACAGACCCTCCCTGCCATTCTCACTACTGACAAGAGAAGTGGGTCACTGAGTGGCTGGCCCCTGTTAATTTATTTTTCTCAGATGCACATACATATTCATGATATCCTGCTGTTTGTCTGCCACCTCAGAGAAGCATTCCCCATCTTCAGAATCACAATGAACAGAAAATATGCGCATTTAGCTAACAAATAGGAGTCAAGAAGTGTTATGGGTCTGATTTTATTTTATTTTATTTTTCCTTTAGCCTTTTACTATAGACTGGAAGCAGTGGTTATTTGTCCATATGGTATTCTCTCAAAATGTTAGTTTGTGGGCAGTCATGCATGAGGCTCCTAGGACAGAGCCTTTGTGAAAGGAAAATATTTATTTCAGGGTTCCATGGCTAGCTAAATTACTAAGTGTTTTACTCTAATCAATATTGAATAGATGTAGATTTTGCCAGATTAATAAATGGAGGGCAGGCACACTGCAGTGTGTGAGTGTCTGCACATTGACCTTCAGGTGTGATTGACCTTGAACAGAGCAGGGCATAGCATGGGCTTTATAACAGAGCTGGACAGAGCATGGTGTGTTCACTTGGGCATTTTTCTCCCAGGAAGACAATGTGTTTCATTAGCAAAGAAATGGAAGATGTCATGGTTATGTCCACTGTATTCAGGTACGTTGTGCAGTATAGATAACCGTAGGAGACAGATGCAAGGCATTGGGAAAGAGGGAAAGATGGGAACTCTAGATGGTGTTCATTATTTTCAAAGATTGCATTTGTCAAACATGCATGCTTTGGGCAAGAATGGACATTTTCTGAGCACGGACACTTGTTTCACATTAAGAGGCTCTCGCCTCTGCCAAGACAGGATGTAAAGGAGAAATTCTCATTAGTATTTCCTTCTGTCGAGGAAAATAGGTTTTAAAAATGTCAATTATTTTTGAGTAGAGAAGTAGTGTAAGGGATAAAAGTAGAGGCATATTATCTTGTTTCTAAAAAAGACATGGAATATTAAACAGTGAAAAATATATTACAAGTTTTCCCAAAACCCTCGCTCATCTCTTTTGATATATACGAAGTGAAGGATTAGCTCCATTGGTCATATTTGTGTCAGGGCTGCACTGATTAATTTAATATTCTGATTGGGTGAGTGGTGCAGCTTTAACGGCTGTTAACTTTTTGGCAAGTAGCTCTGAGAGGGCGATAATGAGATTAACATCCAGAGGACCTGATTTGCTTCTTTGCTGTATTTAATTACTACTTTGACACCAAAGAGTACTCACTCCGAGCTTTCCAGACAGGACATTATTAATCCACATTTGTGCCACATGTGGGGCCTGCTTTGGCAACCCTGTAGGAAACAGTGTCCTTAAAAACGGCTCCTCCAAGATCAGGGGGCATTCTTGAGGAAGGTCCCATTAACAGCCCATGCTTGATATCGACTGGGCTCTTATAGCCAGTCTTCTGTAGTGTGTAAATACAGTACAGAATCCTTACTTGTATTTCAAATATTCACAATATGTTTTTACAGTCACTACATCAGTTGATTGTTCCACAGAACATTGAGTTGAGTCGTCCTGCTCCTAATTTATAGATGAGGGAAACCATGCTTGGACATGGAGTGGCAATGTCATAAACCTGCCTTCCCCAGAGGTTGAGTGCAGGCCTCTCCACATCCCACCAAGGAGGGCATTCGTAGCACGGAACATGTCAGTGAATGCCCATCATCTCCCAAATACCAGTCTTGTGAACAGGTGCTCTTGCTTCCTTCAAGGTAGGACGTAGAAGAGAAACTTTACTGCTCCACAGGGAAAGCTCTGTGATTGCACAAGTGAAATGAAAACATAAAGAATCAGAGGAAACTTCTGAATAAATAAATGTAAGGATGAATTTGGTCCTCCAGTTGTTACCAATGGCCTAGGGGACGGTCTTCCTCTGTTATAACAAAGTACCATAGACTGGGTAGTTTATAAACATAGCAATTCATTCCTCAGAGTGCTAGAGGCTGAGAAGGCCATGATCAAGGTGTCAGTAGATTCTGGGGCTGGTGAGGGCCCCTTTCCCTTTGGAAGGCAATCTCTTGCTCTATTCTCTCATGGTGAAGGGGACAAGGCACTCCCTCAGGCCTTATGAACAAAGGCATTAATCTCATTTATATGAGGAGACTTCATGATATAATGACTTTTCAAAAGACTCCATCTCTTATTACTACCACACTGGGGATTAGGTTTCAATATAGGAATTTGGGGTGATGTGAACATTAATCAATAACAAGGACCACACATATAGCATGCCTTTAGAAGTATTTTTGTTGATATAAGCTAAATATTCCTTAAATCCTTTTAAAAAGTTATAAAATTAACCAATGTTCCAATTTTAAATTTGTTTATAAATTAATCTATGTTTGTATATAAAAAGACAAGTTAAGTTCAGAGTAAGCCCACTAAACCATACTTCACCTTCTTAAATCCCTTCATACTATCTCTAAATTTTTGGTTGGTAAAGTATTCAAATAGAAATTGTATGTATCGGTGAATACATATAGCTAAGGTACCGTGGATGTGAATAAAAACCTTATCATTACTCTGAACATAGCTCTTTCTGATTTCTTTCCACGCTCCATTCATCCATCCATCCATCCATCCATCCATCCATCCATCCATTTATCCATCTATTGATCCATATATTTGTACATGCACCGATCCACCCATGTATCCACCCATTCATGCACCCATCCAGGCACCCAAACATTCATCCATCTATCAATCAATGTATCCCTCAATCCAGCCACTGATCCATCCATCCATTCATGTATGTATCCATCCATTGATCTGTGCATCCATTGATTCATGCATTCATCCATTCATCCATCTACTGATCCATGCACCCACCCATCCATGTATCCATCCATCCATCCATCCATCCATCCATCCATCCATCCATCCATTCATTCATTCATTCATCCACCTATCCATGTATCCATCCATCCATCCATCCATCCACCCATCCATCCATCCATCCATCCACCCATCCATCCACCCATCCATCTGTTCATCCATCCACCCATCGATGCATCCATCCACCCATCCATGCGTCCATCCATGTATCCATGCATCCATCCATCCATCCGTGCACCTACCCACCCACTCACCCATCCATGCATCTATCCATTGGTCCATGCACCCATCAACTCATCTGTTTATCCATGAATCCATTGATCCAGCATCCATCCATCCATCCATCCATTGATCCATCTATTCATCAATGCATTCGTCCATGCACCCACCCATCCATGTATTCATCCACTCATCCATGCATCCATTGATCCATGCATATACTCATCCATCCATTGATCCATCTATTGATCCATGCATTCATCTATGCACCCACACATCCATGTATCCATTCATTTATTCATTCATCCATCCATCCATTCATCTACCCACCTACCTACCCATCCATGAATCCATCCATGCACCATCCACTCATCCATTGATCCATGCATTTATCTATGCATCTGTCTAACCATCTATCCATTCATCCATCCACCCACCCACTCACCCATCCACCCAACCACCCATCCATTCATTCATGCATCCATCCATTCCTTCAGCCAACACTATTTATTATTCTTATTATTTGTCAGTTACTGAGAGTACAAAATTGAAGAAGTATTGTCCCTTCTTTCTATAACCTGACATTCTAGATGTGTAGTCTATCACTAGCTATTATTTTTTAAAGAATGTCATTGCAATCAGTCAAAATAAATCATTTATAAAAGTATTAAAGTTCCATTTATTCATTTAATAAGTTTTATTGAACAGGGAGAATATGTTAGCTCTAATCTTTGAGGGTGTATAAATTTAAACAGATAAAGTGTTTTCTAAAGTCAAATAAAAGCATGTTATTTATATAACAATATTATATTATTTCATTGACTGTATTCTCTTTTCATAGGAAAAGTAATTTTACCTGTTGTGTTGGACGGGCAGAGAAGAAAGGCCTCGGAAAACAATTACATAATTTAGCAATTGCAAAATCATTTAGTTGGTGGTTTCTTGAGCATGTTTATGTTCTTTTTTTTCCCCCAAAATAACTGCTACCCATTTCACAGAGTAAAGTATGCAATGTTGCTTTGAAAGTGAAGTCCACTGTAGGCTAATTCTGTCAAGGGTAAGTTGCTATGTTAATTGCAGGAGAGCCTGCAGATGACTGTTGGGGTACAATGGTGTTCACGATGCTTCCCTGCTGGGTGGCCTCTTTCCAATGCTTACTGTGGGATAGGCTGTCTTCCAGTGGATGCCCAAAGTGCCAGCTCTGTCCAAGCCTCTGATTGGCTCTTGACAGGGGGATACTGTGGTTAGCCAGACTCATTTGACTTTCAGGTATCATTCCTTTAGATAATTACTATGTCGACTTCTCAGGTTGGAATTTCAAAGACACAGCAATTATCAAGGAATAATTAAATCACAGCATGAGCAAAGCAAATTCACTTTTCACTAAGAAGCTGACTTTGGGCCTTTTAACTAATTGCAGGCCTCTCTGTAGACACAGGTGTCTGGATCCCAGGTGTCCATCTTGCTCCTGGTCTAGCTGGAGATGCGTTGCTCTGCACCCCTTTCTGATGCCACAGTGTGAGGTTCAGGAATGGAGAATTCACTTCTGCAGGAAGGATACACAGGTGTCTAAAAAATTTATGGTGGAGAAAAGGAGATTTAGGGTTTCCTGAGACTGGTCTTTAGGGTAGGCCATATTTTCATAGACTCTGAAGAGTGCTGCCTAGACCAAAGGGAGACCGATTTTGCCCCAATAAAATTAATTTTCTAGTGATCAGAGCTTCCCAAAGGGATCAGCCTGTCTCAGGAGGAAGTTAATTTCCTGTCACTTAGGTTTACAGAATAAGCTAGCTCTTGGATGACAAGGAGAATTAGCTGCATGCTAATTCTATGCATGCATTTCAGAATGTATTTCTGTGCACGTGTCTACATATATGACACATGTATATGTACATGTATATTTACAGAAAATGACTGTTGAGATAGACAGCTTCTTAGGCCTCTGACTTGACAGAGCAATGGTTCTCAAATTATTATCAGATTACCCTTAATTCCAAGGCTTTCTGCATATTAAACTGCAGAGATTTCCTTGAAGCCCTAGGTTGTGCTAATAATTTTCATAAGCAGAGATTTATTTACCCACTTTCTGTTTCCTATCGCCAGTAAAATTTAGTGCATTCGTGGATTTTATATCATTTTATTATATTATTTTTTAAACAATCAGCAGGTAAAGATGGGCAGAAGAAAGGTAGCCAGGAAGTTAGCAGAGCAGGTGTAATCTAAATGCTGCCGCCTACCAGTGGTGTGACTTTAGGCAAGTAAAATTCCTTAAGGGCCTAATTGTCTGCATTGATAAAACAGAGTCTTAGGACAACCCTGAGCACAATGATTCCGTTATTTAAAAGTGCTGTGATTCTATGGGCTACTCATAAATGAGCCTACACATTTTACACATTTATTAGTTTGGGCCAGTGCAAAAACCCGATGGAAAAATGTCTGCACTTAAAATCCTAATGAGGCTTTCAGCTCTGAAGGACTGCCATTTGTGGACACAGAGGTTTTATTTTTGCAGTTTTTAATGGCTGCTGAGAAGCTTGCTCTCCGGCCTGTATTGTCCACTTATTGGAAGAGTCCTGGGTGAGGTACTCAAGGAGGAAATAACACTTTCACTTACTTAAAACAAAGATTGCATCGCCATCCAACAGTGCACCCAAGAATCGCACATTGTTATGTGACATATCACATTTGTGCTGCGGTGTCCTGGGCTGCAGATTTATATTGTTCACACAGTTCTCCTGGCACCCGTGTGGTCATTACACATCTGCCCGCCAAGCTGCACCCTGGCTTCTTCCTACAACTTGACTTCAAACTGAATTCCAAGGCATTCTGCATATTAAACTGCAGAGAGTTCAAATTTGCTATCAGACAATTGGAACTAATTGTCTGAGACGATTTACATCCATCAGCATGAGGTTTTATGGCATTTCCGATTCGGTGCAAGATGAATAAATAAAGGAGCTTGAGTCATTACTCTGTTTTATTACTTGTGATGTGCTGGGTAATCTGATAATAATTTGGGCACCATTGCTCTGTCAAATAGTGGACATCTGTCACGTCGCAGATTCTGTTGGTATTTTGCAATCTGTCCACTCATACCCTTTACAACTGCTACTTTAAAACCAAGGAATTGGGTGTTTCTGTTTTGTTTTGTTATTGTTTCCTTTCTGAGTACAGGATTTTACTGAAAAAGCAAGAGTAATTTTCACCTTTCTTTTGAATATTCTAACCTCTATCTCATTTCCATCTTCTCTTCCCTTATACTCCAGTCTTTTCCTTGCACAAAGGACCCAGGGAAGGGGCATCGTTGAGATGGTCACCTTGGTGCTTTGATGCAGGGAGTCACCCAGCAACCCACCCAGTAGCAGGAAACCCAGCATGCCCCTGCTGCCTCATACCCACCAGGATTGGTGGGACCATTCAGCAGCTCTTGCTTGACAAGCATATTTCAAATTATTTTAAAATATTTTATTTATTTATTTATTTTATTGGTGCATTGTAATCATGCATCTTTGTTAGGTACAAGCTGGTAGAGGCATACGTGCACACATTTCTCATTTAACCCTCCCCCAATTCCTGCCCCACTCCCTCCCCCTCCCTCCTTCTCAAGTTCAGTTTAGTAATTGACTTTGATATGATTGTGAAAGTACATCATGTGCATTAGGGTGTCCCCCCCATCACCTTCAGTTAATTCACCTTCTTTGCTCATCTAAGGTTTCTCCTTCTTCATCTAGAGTCCCTTTATGTCCCACTTTCTCCCTAGCTTCCACATATTAGGGAGAGCATACAATTTTTTAAAATATTTTCAAAAATATTTTTCATGCTTTCTAGGGAAGCAACTTTATGGTTAAATACTCTTACTGTTTTGGAATGTTCCTTGACTTAGATTAATTTACTATTATTATTATTATTATTATTATTATTATTATTATTATTATTATTGGTGCATTGTAAATGTACTTTTCAAAGATATCTAGTTATTTTTTCTGGCTCCATGCTATGCACAGAGCTAATGGACAGATGCTTATCCACTTATTGAACCATGGTGGCTGTTGGTCAATCCATTGTTGCCTTCTGAGAAATTCTTAGATGGGATAGGGATATGTTAGGGACAAAATTCACCTCTAAATTCCGCTAAGGTTTAAGAAAAGAGAGAACCCCATTAAATCTATCCAATAAAAATAAATTAAAATGATACACAGTTCAGCTAAAAGTTTATCTGTGCCTCATCTATACAATGATTATTTGTTCATAGGCCATATATAAGAAAATATAGGAATATAGAACTCAGATTTTAGGAGTAAATAATGTATTGCATGGAGGAGATCAAATGTAGATGCAAACTTTAATAAATGAAGGAGAATTCTTAGGTGAACAAAAAATTTGACTTAATGGGAGGAGGGGGGACACCCTAATGAGCATGATGTACTTACAAGATCACATCAAAGTCAATCACTAAACTGACCTGGAGATAGGGGGATGGTGGGTAGGAATTGGGGAAGGGTTAATGAGAAATATGTGCATGGATGTCTTTACCTGTACTAGCTTGTACCCAACAAAAATGTGTGATTAACCCTGTTGTACCCAAGAAATATATAAAAATCCATGCTAAAAAATAAATAAATTAATTAAAAAAATAAATGTCAAATCGATCCACATTTATTGTATGTTTAATTTAGTGATTGGATGTACAAGAATGAGACTCTCTGGCTTCAGAGAACTCAAGAGTACAAGTGGACTTATCACAAAGGCATCCATGGAGAGCAGTAATTGCTTCAGCAGATTGTGTGCACAAAGTGATGTCTGCACACAGGAGGGAGGAACTTGCAAAGAGCAGGTGCAGGGACATTTTCTCAGAAGAGACCCACAGGAACTCCCCAGAAGGATGAATACAAGTTGACCAGAAATGTATTTTATCAGATGGACCAGGGAGACCCACCTATGCTGGCTTCTCCTTTCTGGATTTATGCTTATTAAAGTTTAGCTTGCTTTTCTCCTTGAGCCTTTCTCCTTCTGTCACCTGGGCTAATGTCTTCTTGTATTCCGATCTTAGGTTGCAAGTACCTTCGATACAACAGGCCAGTTATTCATCTTACTCTCGAGTCCTGCCCTGGGCAATCTGGCTACTGGACTGGGCCAGGGATAGGATGAAGCTGCCTCTTGCGCTCTCTGGTCCCCAACCTTGCCTGGCTCTGAACCCTCATTTTCCAGACAACCAGCCAGGTTGTAAATTCAAATCTAACTGTGCCGCTTTGCTGCCTAGCCACCGTAGCTGTCATTTCATTACAGAGGAACTTTTCAAAGCTTAACCACATCTACAGAATCCTGCAAGGCTAGTTCCAGTCCCTCTGAAGCTTCATCTTGACATATAACCCTCTTCTCAGCTCTGCCCTCACAGCCTGTCTGCTTAGGACGACCTCCTGTTCTCCTCAGGCTCCATGCATCTGGCTCTTCTGACCATGAAGGTGGACATCTTCCCAAACACACAGCAGTGACTCCTTCCTTTCACATTTCAGAGAGACTTTACTAGGTTTCCCAGACTGGGTTATATCACCACTTGGGACTTACAGCAGCTAAAGTAAGTGCAGTTGGATTGGAATAAGTCACCTCTTAGTGCAGGATTATCTGTTCCCTAGGGGAAAGGATTCCAGGCTGCTCTGGGCTCTCTTCCCTGCAATTGATGAGTGAATAGGCTACAGAAAGAATGGATAGAGGACTGGGGAAAGGAAGACTGGAAGAAAGAAGGAAGGGACGAAATTTAAAAAAAAATTGTTTTCATGACACGTCTACTAACCTGTGAGTAGTTCAGGAAAATGCAGTGAAGATTTAACTGATGAGAGATTGATAGGAAATTCAGACAAATGCAGGAAACACAGGTCCCATGAAATAAACCCTGAACTGGAAAAAGGGGGTGGGGAACTCAGCTCCAAATACTTTGTTGATTAAATGTGCCATGCTGAGGAAGTCAAGAGTTGTACATCTGGGTTCACTTGGTAGTAAAATGAAGGGCTTCAATGAGAATATGTAGTTTATAAAACTCAAAATTATATGCATCTGAGACTAAATGGCTTGGCCAATAATGGGGGGGAAGGAAAAAGAAGGAATTACAGTGAGAAAACAGAGGACATGGCAGATACAAAAAAATGGCACCTAAGAGGAAGAAAGCTAGTAGGAAAGGGTGAAGTGTTGGCACATGCACAGGGTCTTACACCAAAGATATTTACAAAGTTAACTGTGGAGATGCTGCGTGAAATAGAGGGAAACCGAAAGGGGGCAGCTTTAGTCAACTCAGATTTAATGTAGGAGAGGATAGGAAGCAATGAAGAGAACGAAATGAAGCAACCGTCATTGTAATTGACAGGCACCAGAGCTGGGTATTACATCTCTCCTTTGTAGCCTATAGCAATATTATTTTGGCAATGTAATCCTGGAGTCCCTGGACTTTCAATTATTAAACAAGGATGATAATACTCATCCTCACTTCTCATGAATTAAACAAAGTCATATAAACGAAACCTGTTGCAGCAGTTCCACTTGCAAAAACGGAGTTCAGAGGAGCAACTCAGAAGCAGTGTAGGCAAGAAATATTTAGCGGTAACATCACTCTTGAGGAGTTTGGTAATGGAGGTGGCGATCAGATGAACAAAAAGGATGCATGGTTAGTCTATGTCTCATAAGTAAGATTGATACAATTGAGTAAATAATTGATAGCTTGAGAGAAATTTCAAAGTGACTTCCAAACCTTAAGCATGGACAACAGAAAAAAGTTAGTGTCATTTAAATTCCCACATGGTGGAACTAGGAGTAGGTACAATGTAAAAGGTTGGCAAACATCATTTTTATTAAAACATTAATAATGTTATACTCAAGTAAATATATTGGCAATAAGAATAACAAGCCCATGCTTTTTGAACACTGTCTTACTGTAGGCATTTCCAAGAACAAAACCTGAATTTCGGCACAGTTTGCCAGCAGGTAATTGGTTTAGAGGAACAGAAAGCGGAGAAAGATGGAAGGAGGGATAACAGCACAGGGTGTAACATCGAGTTAGTCAATATTACGAGCAAATGACATTAAATTCTGCCAGATATTCTGAGCAAACTTATTAAATAAACCTCAGTACCATTCAAGAGAAGAAAAGTTGGAAAGGACTACTTGGTGCCTCTCACTCCATGCCAAGGGTGGTGTTCCCTAGTTCTTGGTCCTGCATGTGTTATTAGCAAGCAGACCTGGTGTTACCCTAAAACATGGAGGGAGGACTGCACTGGAGGGGTCTACAATTGGCAGAGTTCAGGTTAGAGGTATCTGTGGCAATAGAGAACTGGAGGTGGATCCCATCCTGCAGGGATGCAGGCATACAGGGGCAGAGTGCCGAAGAGAAGGCAGAGGGTGCTATCACCCTAGCAGGTGGACTCCACCTGTGGGACCTTCTGTGAAACCTCATGAAATAGCCCAGAGCCATCCACACAGGGAAAGAGGGGAAATATTACACAGTGATTCCTGCTCTTGTGGCTAAGGGTGACTGCAAAGGCTTTGACTCCCCTTTGTCTCTCCCTTTCTGAGTTGCAGGTCATGCCACAGTATCAGGGTGGACCCGAGCAGACACCTTCCGTCCTGCACCATGTGCTGGAGTTTGTGTATTTGGAGTCAAACTCTACGTAAATGTGGCTGAAGTCTGCAGTACAGCCTTGCCAGTAATTGGAGGAAGCAGAAAAATCAGAAAGCTATGACACAGGAAGTCCTACAGAGGGCATAGGAAGTATCTGAAGTCTTTCCTTCCTTCCTTCCTTCCTTCCTTCCTTCCTTCCTTCCTTCCTTCCTTCCTTCCTTCCTTCCTTCCTTCCTTCTTTCCTTCCTTTCTTCCTCCCTTCCTCCCTTCCTCCCTCCTTCCTTCTCTCCTCCTCCTTCCTTTCTTCCTGGCCATGGAGATTGAACTCAGGTGCCATTCTATATCTGAACTACATTCCCTAGTACTTTCTGTTTTGAAAGATGGCTTTCACTAAGTTTAAATGAGGGTCTCATTGAGTTGCTGAGGCTGGCCTCAAACCTGTAATCTGTCTCAGCCTCCCAAGTACTGGGATTATAGGCATAGGCCTATACTGTACTATTCCAAACAAACACATGCATGTCTATTTCTTATTTAGTGTTAAGTTCTTCTGCACATGATAGAGAACTAAACTGATGCTGATGCAAAGGAGACAGAGGTGCAGGTGCTTTTAATTGAGGGCCAGTGCAGTGATCAGTGTGCCACAATCCCTGAGGACTCGGACTTCATGGTTTTCATTAACCTTTTGTCCATGTTCCCTTCAGGTTTATGATCTTTGACCCATATGCAACACCCGTGCCTGCTCAGAGCAGTGCAGTAGAGGATGGTTACAGATAAAGGGGGGTGGTGGTATTTGACTAGTGTCTCCATGAAGCTGTGCATCCAATCTCTCCCATGTGCAATTCCATTTTTACAGCCACATCCTGGACCTGATTTTTAGCAAGTCTGCCCTTCTGCTGCCAGAGCTGGTTGTCCTTACACATTTCCACGGGGGCATCCCAGAAGCTACCTCTTAAAAAGATGCTCCCAGAAGCTGTGATTCGGGGCTGATCATGGCCAACTGGCAATAACTTAGCTTCACAGGCATACCTAGCTTCAGGAGGGCCGGGGAAGATCCTTATTCTAGGTGCCAAGTAGGCAGAAACAGCCCTGTTATTAGGGAAGCACTGCGGGAGGAATCCAGGTGTTTCTGCCACACACAGACACTCTCATCCAATCCTGCAGATGTTCAGAGACATTACTATTGTCATCACTTTCCAAGTGTCTGTTAGATGGAACATGCTCTCTGTCTTAGCTTTCATTACCCATTGTTTCACGAGTTGGAAATGTTAATTTTAGCATGCACATTTTGTGTTCTTTTACCAAGGTCTGAAGTTAATCAATAGTTTTCTTTTTTGTTTTTTTTAAATCATCTTTCCTAATAGGACAGAGGTTTTGGAAGTTTTCACACTTTCTCCACACTCACCAACATCCACAATTTGACTTAGGTTTGTTAATATTCAATTTAAAAACACTTAATAAAAATAAATAACATATATAAGACAGCTCATGAAATATAGATGCACGATAAGATAATGATCACAAAGTGAATATTGGTGTAGACACCTACAATCTTGAATGATACAATGTTCCCAGCATCCATAATCCCACAGGTGCTGGCCTTGGTCACTACATCTCCACCTACTCCTCAAAGTAGCAGCCAACCCTATGTTATAGCCAATGTATCCTTCACCTTAGAGACTGCACAAGCATGCAACCAGAGGTGCTAGTTTATTTTAGTATGTTGTGTTGATTCAATCTACCTCTCTCTCTACCATCCACCTACTTATCTACCTACCTATCTACCTGCCTACTTAAACTCATGGTTTACAAAATCGTCACACACATGAATTTATAAAATATGTATTTTTTTATGTGTTGCTTGTTTTTGCTCAACAGCTGTTTGTGGAATCCATCCCTGCTGGTTCCATGTATATAGTGTGTTTATTGCCATTGCAATTTAAATTCCCTTGCTTCCTGTATGAGTGGAATGTAATATTTAAGACTTCAGCATATGTTTTAGACTCATGTCTTACAGTTAAGTCTACGACCGATTTTGAGTGAAGTTTTGTGAAAAATGGACTGTCTGTCCAGATTTTCTTTTTTCTGCATGTGTTTGTCTGATTGTTCCAGGACCACTTAGCTAGTCACAGACAGTAAAGGGTCATATGTTTTCTCTCATATGTGGAAGCCAGGGAGTAACTGGTATACAAGAGGAACTTTAGGTAAAGAAGAGAAATCACAATGGAGTGAAGGAGGGCTCTAGGGAAGGCTGAGGTGGGGCAGGGGTAGAATTAATGAAGGAAACCCTTCCATTGGCGTTAAGCACATATATAAAATTATAAAAGTCAAACTTGACATCATGTACGGGAAGGGGACGGAGTGGAGAGGAAGCCAGGGAAGCTCACCAGGTGCTGTGTACATGTATGTCCCTATCACCCTGAATCACCTTATGACAGAAAGCTAACACACACTATACAGGAGCAAACAGGTTTCTTACCTTAAAGAATGCCATTAGATATACAGGTTTTATAAATGTTCTTCAGTAAACTGATACTCTTTTCTCTGCCAAGTTAACTGACTTTTATTGCCAGTAGGTGTAGGACTTATCAGATATTCTATTTGCATCTGTTGATATGACCATATGATGTTTCTCCTATAGCTTGTCCCCATGGTGCATTGCATTAGTTGATCATTGGAAGTTGAAGAAGTTTAGGGCACCTAAGAGAATAAATCATGCTAAGTCATTGTACGTGTGTGTGTGTGTGTGTGTGTGTGTGTGTGTGTGGTCCTGGGGATTGAACTCAGGGACATTCTACCCCCAAGCTATACCCCCAGCCCTATTTTTTATTCCTTATTTTGAAACAGGGTCTCACTAAGTTGCGGAGTGCCTCACTAGGTAGCTGAGGCTGGCCGTGAACCCGGATCCTCCGGTGTGCGCCACCACACCCGGCTTTACATGGCTTTTTTATACACATTGCTGAAATTGATTTGATAATATTAATTGAGGACTTTGGCATATCTATATGCATGCAATATATTCTTTTGTAGTTTTCTTTCTTGTACTATTTGCTTTTTGTTTTGGCATTATTGTTTGTTATTGGCCTCACAGAATGAGTTGGGAAGAATATCCTCTACTGCAATTTCCCAGAAGAGGTTGTAGATAATCGATCTCATGTCTTTCTTCTTTGGCAGAATTTACTATTAAAAAATCATCAGGTACTGATAATTTCTTTTTTGGAAGGTTATTAGTTATTGATTAAATTTTACTAATAAGTATAAGCTTATTATAATTATCCCTTTCTCTTTGTGTGGATTTTACAGCTCACATCTTTCAAAGCATTGGGCCATTCTATATATGTCATCAAACTTATGTACATACAGTTGTTCAAAATATTCCATTATTACTTTTAATATTTAAGGTACATTTGTTGTGATGAATTGATATTCCTCTTTCATTTCTATTATTACTTACTTTATATCTTTATTCTTTTTTTCCTTGTTTATCCTGGCTAGAGATTTGTCAAATTTATTGATCTTTTTTAAAGAATCAGCTTTTGGTTTCATTGATTTCGTCTATTGATTTCTTATTTCAATTTCATTGATTTCTGCTTCATGTTTAATTTTTGAAAATTTTCTTCATCTTGCTCTAGACCTAGATTTTTTTTATTGCCTAGTTTCCTTTTTTTATTGCCTAGTTTCTTTTATAATATATGAATTAAATCTCTAAGCTATACATTTTCCAGTGAACACTGTTTCTGGTACATTCCACGAAATTTGATGTCATATTTTGTCCTCATTTATTATATGAGTAAACATATATACTTATTCTACAAACACACACATATATATCCTTAACCCATGTCTTACCTAGAAGTAAACATGGGTTAAAGTAGGCATGTTGGTGCACACCTTTAATTTCAGTACTTGGCAGGCTGAGACAGGATGATCACAGGTTCAAGGACAGTCTCAGCAAGTAGCAATACCCTGTTTCAAAATAAAAATTAAGAAATAGGACTGGAGTTGTAGCTCAGAGGTAGAATGCCCCTGAGTTCAAGCCCCAGTACCAAAAAAAAAAAAAAAAAAAAAAGTAGTCTATTAAATTGTGAAAATTTGGGGGAGTTCCAGTGATTTTCAGATACTTATTTCTAGTTTAGGGCTGCTGAGGACTGAGAGCAGATGTGGTCTGGTTCTAGTTTTTCAGGTGTGTTAAGGTGTATGCTCTAACCCAGTATGTTCTGTCTAGAGGAAAGTCGCCTGTGAGCCTGGGAAGGTTGAATGGTTCCCATTCTTCCCGTAAGCTCTCTCCAGTCCCCTGTGTCCACACTGCGTTTCTGCATGGCGAATCCGTCAATTATTGATGGATGCCAAAGTTGTAACTACCAGAGTCGATCCTTCTCCTCACAATGCCGTTAGTTTTTTTTTTCCCTCACATCTCTCAATGCACTATTTCTATGTATTCACAAAGAATTGGCCTCTAAATCATTTGATAATGCCCTCTTTATCCTCAGTAATTTTCCTTGTTCTGAAATCTGCTTTGTCTGAGAGTAATATGGCTGCTCCAATTTTATTTTGATTAGCTAGCATGATTTATCTTTCTCTATTCCTTGCTTTTAATCTTCTGTATCTTTAGATTTAAATTGTGCCTCTGGTGAAAAGCATATTTTTATGTCATAGTTTTTCCATCTCTATATTTAACTTCTTTGAATTCTACGTATTAGGATTAGTTTCTTGTCAGCAGCTTCTTGGGGGTCCTGTTTAAAATAAAAGTAAAATTATTTGCATTTTAATTGAAATATTTTCTTTATACTTTGTATGATTATTCATATATGTAAGTAGATCTCACAAACATTTTATATTTCTTTTTCCTTTAGAGTTTTCTGTGTGTGTGTGTGTGTGTGTGTGTGTGTGTGTGTGTGTATGGTATTGTAGATTGAAACCAGAGGCATTCTACCTCTGAGCCATACCCTAAGAACATATATATAATTCACCATCTTTTTCTGTAGGATGCTCAGATGATTTCCCAATACTATCTATAAAATAATATATATTTTGCCTTTTGATTGGAATGCCTATACATTCCAATTTATACCTAGAATAGTATCTGAACTAACTTAGTTTATTGCTTAGTTTTTACTTCCGTATGCTAGTACCAAATGATTACCTAAAGAGAACCATCATATGATACTCTTATTATTTTTTAATAATGTATATAATTATATTTATTTACTGGTACTGGGGATTGAACCCAGAGGCATTCTTCTTCTGAGTTACATTCCCAGCCCTACTGTATCTTTTATTTTGAAACAGAGCCTCACCAAGTTGCTGAGGGCCTGCCTAAATGCTGAGACTGCGCACGAGCCTTCGATCCTCCTATCTCCGCCTCTCATGTATTAGAATTATGGTCATGTGCCACCATGCTTGGCTATAAGATACTTTTATATCTGGCGGATCTTGCTTCTGAGCCTGAGAACCCCTGTGTTATAGGCAGAGAATATTTTTAATTATGGTTCTCAGGTAGTTTTGTTTTTCCAAGATCTAGCTTTTCAATCCTTGAAAAACTTTAGTGGAAAAATTCAAAAAATGAAATACTGAACATCTAACAGAGGCGGCCATTGTGCATTCATTTTTGTCTTTTAAGAGTCCTTGCATGTGAATAACTTGTGTATTTTCCTGGCCTGCGGGGCAGAGGTTGAAAATCCCTCACAATGTCGATGCATATTCTTCAGCCATAGAAAGACTGCACGCCCGTGACTGTCTAACCTGCTATGCAGTTCGGCTTTTCCAGCCTGGACCCCGGGGTGAAATCACTGGCACAGGTCTGAAGATTGGCCTCAGAATGCCACATTCAGTGACATCTGTGCTGATGGTGAAAAGACAGGTGGAAAAGAACCAAGTTAGGTATCGAGCAGGCCCTTCTGGGGAGCAGAGCCGCCTGCGTTCAATCTGACAGCTCTCCTCCATGCGGGGAGGCCCAGCAGCTGCTCTGGTGACGTAACTTCTCATCTCTGATTCCCAGGAACACATCATTCATAACCCGAGTCCTTCCTGCACCCCTTCTCTCCCAATCCTAGCTCTCCTCCAAAGAAATGCATCCAAAACTACCTGGAGAGGAGTTTTTCATTACGGAAAATTGTGTTTCTCATTGTAAATATGGTGTGAAGATCACACATGAGAATTGTGCGCACTAAAATAAATACCCCGCAAACCCAGAGATGCAGGAAAACCCCTGGGAGTTGGCAGATGAAATGTCCAAGAGTCCTTGACACAGCCGCCTCTGCCACTGGCAGCAGCGCCATGCCTCATTATGCCGGGATTAGATGTAGGGGGATGGCCCCAGGCAAGCTCTCTGGCCTGAGGGAGAGGTGCATGCTGGGGAAGCACCTGTCCCCTGGCCGTGCAAAATGGGACATGGATAAAGGCGAATGGAGATGATTAATCACAAGTAGGGGGAGGTGGGAAGTCTGCCACCAATTGCCCTTGAATTCCAGAATAGGATTTGCTTTCAGGTTTCAGTGCACACCCCTTTGTTTTGCAACGCGGTGTTCGCAGTGTGTATATTTTAATTGCAATCATTCTTGTCAGGCTGGTGAAAATTCACAGTATACAACGATAAACAGGTTCTTCTGAAGGAAGAAAGAAATAAGAAGCAGAATGACTTATGCTGCTGTAGTGAATGCGAAGACTAGCCTTATGTGCTTTCTGTTTACAGAGGGGTCAGCAGGCGGAGCGGCTAAAACTGTGCAGAAACCACCAAACATTATCAAATCATCTTGCCTACTCTAATGAATAAAACACGTCTAACTGGAGATACAGAGCTGGCAGACTCACTCATGAATTTGTGCTACAAAAAGAGGAATCGATGGCGTGCTATGAGAATCTAAAGTCAATAAAAATTGGAAACTATGGCATTATAAGTTGAAATCCAGAAGGATTGAGGAAAATGTTAGTGTATTTTGCTTGAGAAAAATATCAAGTATGTCTATACTGAAAGGGAATGATGACAATAGGCCTTCATTTGAATATGCCTATTTTTAGGTACAAAAGCAACCATAGTTAAAGATTACTGTTATTCATAATAAAAGAACATTCCCATAAATCATTCAAAGCATTTAAAGAAATTTAAGATGGGCTTTTAAAGTAATTAGTACTAAAACCAGCAACGAATGCATTTTACTTTTTCATTTTTGGCAATTCTCCCATTCTCTTCCATAGCCACATTGTACAAAATATTCATTTATATTTTGTGGCCAGGTTCAGGAAGGCATAAAGTAAGATCATATTTGTGTTGAGAAAGTAAAGACATTTAAGATGCAGAATTGTGCAGTAGTAAAAGATAACACCAATGTTTCTCAGTTCTCTTTGCCTAAGACACAATGTGGTTGGGAATTCACACATTTGACTTTTGTTTTTAATTTTACTTTTTTCTTTTGGGACTAGAGATTGAAATCACGGGCATTCTAGCTCTGAGTTACATTTATTTATTATTTAATTTTGAAACAGGATCAGTGATCCTCCCGTCTCAGCCTCTGAAGTACTGATATTACAGGTGCACGCGACCTTGCCCAAATACACATTTCAATTTTTAGAAGTGAGCCCGGAAGTGGCTATGATCTGTGCAGGGGAGTGATTACTTTCACATAAATTTAAAAATGCTATTCTCAGGGAAGACTTTGTTGGTATAAATGGGGGAAGGGTAAAGAGACATTTTAAACTCTTTAATGAGTAATTTATAATCCTTTTATTAAAATACTAATTTGTTCATTTGTGCTTAACTCTAAAGATTATGTTTCTAAATTTTTCTGAAGAGATGATTATGTGAACATTTTTTTCATACAAAATTATTCATTCAATAATTTATATAATGTTCTCTGTGAGGTAGGGAAGAGAGAAATCGCCAGGACCAGATAACCCCTCAAAAGCTTCCTGTGGATTATAAACTTGGTATCAAGCATTGAACATGACATTTCAGCATTTAGAGAGGGGAAGTGGAATGTGTCTACCAAGGAGTTGATGAACTTTCATAAAAGGAATGTATGTTGCCATCTTGGATGTTGTCACAGAGTTAAAAAACAGATGGCACTCACAGTTACCCTTTCTCTCCAACTTTTCAGATTCCTTCTAAATCTACGAAGCTTTATCAACACTAATTTAGAGTAAAGATGCTAGTATATCATTATTTCAGTGAGGGTTCTAATGAATTTTTATCTCTTGTTTTACATTTTCACATATTTGGGCTTTGAAGATGCATTACTTTCTTATTTTTTAAATATTTCAAAATCCAGTGCAACCACTAGGCATATAGCTCTTCTCTCTATTCATATGCATATAAATCATTCTATATCAGTGTTATTTGGTAAGAGGTAGACTTTGGAAGGGGGAATTAAGCATTTAAATTTTTCTTATTTATTTGCTTAAATTAAATTCATTTTAAACTGATACCCCCACACTTTACATAATAATGGGGTATTATGTGATGTTTCCTCAACTGCATATATTGATGAATCAGGTAAGCATATCTGTCTCCTCATTTACCTCTTCAAAATCCTCTCTCCTACCTTTTTGAGATATACACTACCCAGCTGGTGTCTATAGGACAGTATTGTGCTACAGCACACCACAACTTCTTCCTCCTAACTGCAACTTGGAATCCACTGACCTATTTATAATTTCTTTCTCATGTAACTATGCTTACTGGAGTTCACAATAGTTACATACACTTCAGTGTGTTTTTTAATGTACCTAGAATTTTAAGTGGATATTTTAATGTGTAGGGGAGCAGTTCCTCCCTGTTAACATGTTTTCCTAAGAAGTGAAATATTCTGAAATATTTACCAGAAGTAAATATTATGGTAAATCTGGGTTTCAGAAACCTCTCCAGATGAGTAGCACCAGCTATAGTGTGGGAGCAGTTGGACCTCTTCTTCTTTCCCTGACGAGCAATTCCCCTGTGGTGGGGACCTTTGGGCTCCAGAGAAAGCTAGAAGGGTCCCAGGGAGGAAGACTGTTGGGGTCTTAGCCCTGTGGGCCCAGAGAGACCTTGCCCCAAGATGGCGCCTGGCAGAGTGCCAGCAGCAGCTGACTGCTGAATAACTATCAGGTGGTAACATCCTAGAGGAGGGCTGTGCCAGTCAGAGTACATGCACCAGCACATCAGGGAGCGTGGCCCGAGAATGCTCCCAGGTGAGAGCTGTAGGGCTGCACGCAGGCACCTCGTGGCTCAAACCCTGATTGGCTCTAAGCCTACTCCCCTTCTTGCCCACGCTTTACTGCTTGGGTTGATAAGTAGCATCCTCCGTCCCTGACGAGAGAGAAAGGAGGAAGGAAAGAGAGGAAAAAACAGCGCACAATAAAAGAAGCTTGAACCAGCAACGCATGATTGTCGTCTCCTTGGGTCCTCACGGGCGGGGGTCCAGTGCAGGAGACGATAGAAGACCATCTGATTCCATCATTTTTCACCATCATTGCCTCTTACAGAATAAGAAATCTTTAAGCATGGAATGTACCTCAGAAATGACTCAACTCCACCAAGCCCCTAATACAGCTTTGGAAACTGAGGCTAGAAAAAGCTAAGTGGCAGCCCCTAGGACCAGGCAGTGAGGGGAAGAGACTAACTTCTGGGACTCTGCTTCTTACCTGCATGCCCATGGAGCGTCAAGGGATGGGAGCTTCCCAAGGTGAAGAATGCATAGATGATCCTTTCTGCTCTATGTAACTGATCCTCCATTTAAAGAAGATATAAAGTAGTCTCTAACAAATTCACTTTTTTTATTTTGGTAATGGAGACTAAGCCCAGGGATTCCACCACTAAGCTACATCTCTAGTCTTATTTTATTTTTATTTTGAAACAAGGTCTCCCTAAGCTGAATCTGTCTTCAACCCTGCGATCCTCCACTCTCAGCCTCCCAAGTACTGGAATTACAGAAGTGCGCCAACATGCCCAGCTAACAAATTGACTATATACTTCAATATACACATAATCTGCATGCTAATTTAATATATTAGTTAATGAATTAATGAAAGCTTCCTTAATTATTTACTGATCAGAGAGCAGGCAGGAGCCTGTAAAACACATATGTTTTCACTGAATTTCCAGTAGCTTGACACTCATATATTGCACCATTGCTAAAGACTTACTTTTATACATATTTTTAAAAATAATATGCATTTTCGAAATTATTTTGTTTGTGCATTGCAATTATACATCATAGGGAGGTTCATTGTGATAAAATACACACAACTCTTCCTGTATTCCCCCCCGCAGCCCATCCTGCTCCTCTCCCAACACTCTCTATACAAGTTAATGAGCTTGGTAGCGATAACTTCCTCTATTGCCATAGTATTACCTGAACTGTTTCCTTCTTCCAATCTTCCCTCTTCCGCTTCTTAACTCTCACCCCTGGCTCTCTCTACCTACTCTCCAGGTCTCCCTCTGCTTTATTTAATGTCTTTTATGTTTCCTATTTTGTCTCTAGCTTCCACATATGAGAGAAAACATATGACCCTTGACTTTCGGAGACTGGCTGATCTCACCTATTCTACAGATCCACTCATTTTCCTGCGAATAACATAATTTTGTTCTTCGTTATGGCTGAGGAAATTCCATTGTGCGCATATACCACAGTTTCTTGACCCATTCATCTGTTGATGGACACCTGGGGGCTTTTTAATCTTAAAACATTCAATCTCTTTTTTATTACTCATAAAAAAGATGTTAAAGCACAATCCGGTTGACCCTCTTGGATACCACAGTACCAAGACTGCTCATCCCGTTCCATTTCCTTTCTGTATTTTCAATATCTCTTTATCCCAGAGTACGAAAAGAACTCCAGAAGTGCTACAGAAAATATTCCTCTAGAAACGCTGCCCTCACTAACATGCAAGCCACAGGAAACGACCTTCTCTCCCCCGAGACCGGAGCACTTGGGGCTCCTGACACTCTGGCTCCACCTGCTCTCCCTGTGGACAGGAGCTCTGGAGACTGCCTTGCTTCTGGACTTGGGTGCAAATCACCCCTCTAAAAAGAAATCTTGTTCCTAACCTTCTCCTCCAGAACTTCCTGAACCTCAAGCCCCCACCCAGCAAAGGTGTTACTCTCTGAATCAACCAGGAGATGACCGCTGGGTTGCTGGGTTCTCTCTTGACTCTCAAGACCCTGCTGAAGTCATTACAGCCATCACTGTGATCACCAGGGATTAGGGTGCAAATCCTGGCATCCATTCTTTGGCTCTTAGTCAATAGAAGTTAACATAAAGCCATCAATTCTTGTAAATGCAGAGAACTTTGCTCCAGGCTCTGAGTTCCCTCTGTTTGTCTCTGAATTCCATATAATTTTCTTCTGTATGTATGAAACTCTGCTTTCTGTGGGCATAATGTTTTAAAACTGCAAGAATACAAAGAAACACATTCTTTTTAAAGTATGGATTGAGTGTCTTTCACCTTTCCGTCACCTCAACAGAGTATCCCCTTAAGAATAACATGAAAAACATAAAAGCATATGTTAATAAAAAAAAATAGACGTTTCAGAGGTTCTTGCAGTGGGAGGGAGTGTGTGCTCACCTATTGTGAAACATGTCACTGCATTACCCCTCAGAGGACACCCTCCCACATGCAAATGACACGTTACAACACGAGGCAGCTGCACCAGACAGCACGTCTCCTTCTTTAGGATCCTCAGTGACACCATTACGATCCTTATCACTGGTGCTAGGCCTCCGGAGAGCACCACATTGAAGTGTTTACACACATGCATAAAAATAAGCTCCTTTGCCATTTTCTGAGACTTCAATTAGAAATGAGAAACATCTCATGCTACCGAAAAAATCAGCGCTTATGCCAATTTAGAAGTGAGTGGGAAATGAATCAAAGCACACGGGTCCTCATGATATTAGCCTCACCTGTACCTCTGGGAGGGGGAAAAGTCCAAATATTTTTTGTAATTTTTATTACACCATTGCTAGACTTTCCAGCATATTTGCAAATCTGCTGAAATAAAAATGTCTGTTGCAAGTGTGAACCATAGCATTACAGATCCTGTTCACACTGAGTCAGCTCCTGGACCCTTCTGTTCCAGCCCCACATCCTTTTATCCTTGTATGTCTTAGGACCAGGTTTTATCTGATCATGTTCCTGGTATAAATTCCAAATTCTCGATACTGGATTCTTGGGAACACTGTTCAATTGTTTCACAGAACGGTGCTTCTAACCTGATTTTGGAGGGGGGCAGTTTTCTACTCATCTGGAATTCCAGTTGGAATTCATGTTTGTTTGTTTGTTTGCTTTCAAAGGAGGTCATATCTTAAAACTAATTTTATTATTAAAGATAGGTATAATTTCTGGAAACAGATAAGGCCACTAAGCAAAGGCTGATAAGAAGGCTGCAGATGACAGCTGAAGAAAATGACCTTGGTTAAAACGGGGTCATCGTGGGTAGCTAGTGAGAAGGCCTCAACAGAAAGGTACAAAGAAAAATTCACGATTCAGATATAAGCCACTTTTATATAATATTTGTATATAACAAGCAGCCTCAACGAGACAGTATCATTTCCTCGGGTAATTACTTTGAAGAGGACAATCTTGTGGAAAGACAGGTGTGCACTGTGTTTACTTAACAGCTGCCTCTGTGAGGAGGGGCACCAGAAAAAAGAAACAGTGGAACCAGCCTGGGCCTGGAGCAGGATAAGGTTTGAAAAATACAGCACCAGGGAAGTCTATCACATCTAAAAGTAGACTGTGAGTTGCGTGAGATTGTTGCATCAGTATTCAATTCCTGTTTGTTTTTTGTGGTACTGGGGATTGGACCCAAGGGCATTCTACCTCTGAAATATAACCCAGGCCTATTTTTTTTTATTTTATTTTAGTTTCAAACAGGGTCTCACTAAGTTACTGGGGTCTTTGCTAAGTTGCTGAGACTGACTTCAAAACTGTGATCCTCCTGTCTCAATCTCCCAAGTACATGTATCTCCATGTCCAGCTAAATTTCTATTTTGATTGCAAATTCTTTGTGATTAGTAATGAGGATTGCCATATTAAAAAAAAATAGACTGCACTTTTAGAGATTAAGGGACAAAACAGCTTAAACTTATACCCAAATAGTTTAGAAAATAATACACATCTATGTATGTGTGTATGGTTGTATACATATACCGCTATATATGTTTTTGTACAAAACTATATTGTGTGATAGATATATAAATAGAGAAAATGATATTAATTGGATAAAATGTCAAAATTTGGTGAAACTACATAAAGAGTGTTTCAGGTTTCCTTGTTCTAGCCTTGAGACTTTCCTATAAGTTTGAAATTATTTCTAAATGACAAAGGATAAAAAGTCTGTGTGTATGAGCTCATGGATACCTATCTTGTTCATGCATAGTTCATGTTCCTGTAGTTTGATAATACAAGTCACACCTGCTTATACATAAAATTTGGAATGAAAACCAAATTCCCTAACGACAACATTTTAAAGCTAGCTAGCCAGTGTTAGAATTTTGAATCATTTCTCCCAGAATTTCTGTAATCCACAGATTGTTGTTATAATTTAGATTATGTTTAATATGTTTATAATTCTGTTACCAGCCTTTTCTTTGAACATTTTTCTTCCAACCTTTTTTTTGTGCCATTAAATGTTACTCTTGGTTCTGTTAGGTGGCAAAAAAAAATGTGAGTTTGGGTCTGGCTCTGTTCAGTGAGCAGCCTCACTAAGATGCTCAGAGAGGCCAGGTGATGTAGTAACTAGCATGCAGCCTATTCACGCAGCTCGCTTGTAGGCCGACACCAACTCCTCTTGGCTGTTGCATGGCGGTTAGCCTTACTTGTCAACTTAGAGAGAGTATGGTGTCCGGTCACTTGGTCAAACAGTAAACATTGCTATGAAGGTGTTTGCTGAAGGTGTAGTTGACATTCATCATCGTTAGTTTGCACAAAGCACACTACCTTCCATCACCAGGTGGGCAGCCTTATCCAGTGAGTGAAAAATTGAGGTTCATCAAAAAAGAGAGGAGTGTGTCCAGGAGCCTCCAGCCTGCTAGACTTTCCTGCAGAGTTTGGACTACTTGACTGGACTTAACAGCTCTGCAATTGTGTGAACCAATTTATTTAAATCAATCTCTCTCTCTCTCTCTCTCTCTCTCTCTCTCTCTCTCTCTCTCTCTTTCTCCATGTATATATATATATATATATTCAGGAGCCATGGAATCTGGCCAGAAGCCACAGAGATGTGGAATTGAAGAAATGACACAAAACTAATGGGACAAAACTGTGGATACAAAAGAACAATGCCCCTAACCATCACCCTGCCTCCCAGCCAAGGACTTTGCCAAATAGAACTTACCAATCAACAGCCAACACAGCTACTCTCATACCCCTACCTGATTCCTGACCACATAACTTACCAATCAGTGATGGGCACAACTCCTGGCATACCCCAAGTTCGTGCCCAACCCTGTAAAAAGCCTCTAGCCCGTGAGGGAGGGAGTTTCGGACTCTGGTGGTTCTCTCCCCAGTCAGTTACTCCCTACCAGGCTTTCACCCCAAATAAAGCCTGTTCCTTGCTGGTGAGCCATTCTCTTCTCATTTTCCCCAACGGTATGTACATATAAATGAATGCACAAAGAGAGAGATATAGAAATATGATATCTGAACACATTTCTATATCTATCCTGTTTCTCTGGAGAAACTCAACGGATGCAGCTGTGTACTTAACTATTTTTGTCTCAGTTTGCTCTTCTATAAAAGAGAGAGCAATAGTTCTTACCCTGCAAGATGAATACAGGAACAAAACAGGTCATGCCTTCAATGTGTTTAGAAAATCCCAAGCTGATCTCATAGCTAGTGGAGGCAGCTATTGCTATTACAGCTATTTTAGTTATCTATTTCCAGTCTGACGGCACTAATTCTAGCACAAAGATAGACATTACTGTGTACACATTTCCCTACAAATTTCTGGTTTGTTCCTTTCTTTTCTTGATTTTTCTTTCCTTTCTTCTCCCCCCTCCCCCTACCTTCTTTTGTTCTAAGGGTTGAACCCAGGACCCAGGGCTTGCTAAGCATGCATTTTACCAGTGAGCTGTTCCCCAGCCCCACTCATTTCTTCAGGATTGACACCAGTGTCTAAACAGGGTCCACTCCAAACCCCACAGGATATGGGACGTCCAGACATCCCCCCTCACTGCTCTCCTCTGGCCCCGCGGCCCCGCACTGTCCAATGTCCCTCCATTGTTTACTTTCATTGATATTTTTATTTGCCATTGGTCATCTTGTCGGTCTGGAAGGATACATTAGACATGTAGCTTTTACTTCCCTTTTATTAATGGAGCCCATCTTTTACAATCACTCTAGTTATGGAAGCGAACATAAAACCCAACATTTCCTTTCTCTTGGACTTTACTGTTTGTAGCTATTTTGAATATTAAACTCAGTTTGTGTTTTCCGGCTTAGTTTGGGAATCCAAAGGCACCCGGAGCTATCACCAGCATGGGGGTTGGCGTGCGAGGAGCAGCACGGGTAGGGTGTGTGTCCGTGTGCGCGGCCTTGATCCTGCTGCCAAGTGTGGCCTGGTTCTCTGTGATACAGGAGCTATGCTGGCAACCCACCGCCTTACTTGTCCTGAGCCTCTCTGCCCTGCACTGGATCTGCTCCTGTCTGTGGCCTGTTCGCTCCTCACGGCCTCAATGCCAGAGCTGCTTCTTTACCCTCCCTTTGAGTGTTCCTGCAGAGGGCACCCTGTCTCCTGGGACCTCTGCTCTGTCTTCTGAGAGTCTTGGGTGGGACCAGAGTACATCTTCCTGGGCAGAGCTGTCTTGGAGGAGCGCAGCCCCTGGTCCATATGGCAGTTGTTGTCCTTGGATGCTCAGGTACAGGTAGGGAAGGACAGGAGACAGAGGCAAGGTAAGGGCTTCCAAGGGACAGCCTGATGACAGAAGTCGCTTGCATCCGGAGGGTCTCACAGGATGTCTCCTGTCCCCTCACGAGGGACACTGGAACATTGCCATGTTTATGAAATGAGACTTTTGTGACATCTCGGAGTCTCCCTGTCTAGAGTTTCATCACATTTTAACATGTCAGTGAGAAAATGGTGCCCCATAAAAAGAAATCATCTTCCGCATTAAATTTTCAGGATTTCCTACAGTTCTTAGGACAGAGTTCAGGGGAATGCTGCTGTACTCACATGCTTTATGTCTCCTCCTAAAAGTAATATATGTCTCATTAACCTGCGGATGATGTTATTCTAGCATCTCTCCCCGGAGAAGAGAAAGATCACCACATGGTTTAAAAGTTTCTCTAATGATAAATCAGTTCTACCTTTTACCTTTTACCTCCATGTATCGAATGACAATGCAGAATGACTTCAGCAGAGTCTTAAGGATGCCACAGAAAATGCGTTGGTGTTGCAGGGCAGGTTCTGTCTGTCCTTGAAAGTGGGCCCTCGAAGCGTGCGGTAGATCCAGGCTGGCTGAACTCAGCTCATTCTCCTCTTTAATGGTCCTGTGACTTGTTCTCACAACAGGAGCAGGGGGGCTTCTATGTAAGTCACTAGGAGGGAGTGTTTAAACCCTCCCCATGACCTGGCCGGGGCTCTCCCACCAGATTCCTTCCTGCCTGCCAGCCTGCCGGGGCTATGCTCACCTGCACTTTCTACCCCATAAGCCCAGGTGGTCTTCATTTCCTCAGAAGCTCCCTGCTCCTTCTTAGGTAGAACTTTCCATAAGCAGTTCCCTTCAGGAGGATCATGTCTTTTCCATTCACCTGATTCCCGGGCCTCCTTCTCTCCCTGGGCTCAGATTCATCCCCCCCAGGAAAATGCTGGCCGGTGCAGCCCTTCTGTTGGCCTGTGCTTCTTTTTCTTTTGCCACCTAAACTGGCCCTCGATTTAGAGGAAGTTGCATCCCAGTAAACCCATTGTAAGTTGAAAATAGCAGAAGTCAAAATGTGAACATCCTAGTTTAGCAATACAGCTCATTGTGGAGTTAGGAGTCTCCCCTTGTGATTCCAGGGCTAACTAGGAGCTGCAGCTGACCCACTGCCGAGCATTATGAATGTCTCACAGTATAACGTAATCCTGGGAAAACCCAAGTTCAGAAGTCCAAATACGGTTTCCACAGAATGTGCGTCAATTTCACAATTTCATCTCTTTCTTTCTCTCTCTCTCTCTCTCTCTCTCTCTCTCTCTCTCTCTCTCTCTCTCTCTCTCTCTCTCTCTCTTTCTCTCTGTACTGGGGATATCTTTTTTAAAGTAAAAAAAATCCTGAGATGAACCATCATTGATTGGGAACTGGCTGTGTTTCATGAAAGTGGTAAAGCTGTAAAATTTGTTATATTCAATGTTTCTCTTCCATGATAGCACCTAAGCTTTCTGAGTACAGGGAATGTCTGGGCCCCCATTCTTGACACAATGCCTATCATGTAATATGTGCTCAAGAATTGTGTTGAACAAGTGATTGGAGGCATGTTAATTTACCTACCCGTGCTCTGCATGCACTGTTTATACGTTAAGGATGGTTACTTATTCTTAGGATGCAAAACCCAGTTGTTTAAGTGTTAGCAGTATCAATGCTGTAGTCCATAAAAATGGTGAGAAAACTTCTTAGGACTTGTAGTAGGGTTCTCTCAGAATTCAGATTAGGACATGCACATACATCATTTAGCTTAAAAATAAATATGCTACGGTATGGATAAATGTTTCCCAAGGCCATTGTATTGAAGGCTGGTCAACAGCCTGTCGGACTTCGGGGAGGTGACGGAACCTGGAGAAGGTGAGACCTGGTAGAAGAAGTTGGGTCATTGGGGGCATGCCCTTGGAGGGGATATTGAAACCCTGTCCTATCTCTTCTTCTCTCTGACATCATCTGGTCCCCACAAGTCCAGCCACTTTGATCCATCAAGTGCTCCAGTCATGATTTTCTGCCTCGCCAGAGGTACCAGAGCAAGGATACCAACCAAACATGCACAGCAACCTCTGAAACTAAAGTAGACCTTTCCTCCTTTCAAATTGATTATATGGAGTATTTTGTCATGCCAGGGAAAGCTGACAGACTCAAAACACACTTTGTTTCACCAGTGAAAGTGGCAAGTTCCTTTGGTGAATGAAACCGAGGAGTGGATTTTTACAAAACATCCTTCATTTGTGAGTGAGAAGTATCCTGAAATCCAGCAATCAGTATGCAAAGTCCGACTGGTGTACATTTTTGTCAACACTTGGCGTTCTTATGTCTTTAATTCTAACCATCCTGGAGTGTGCTGGTGGTAGAATATCCTGGTGGATTTGTTTTACATTTTACTGCCCACTGAAGAGACGAAGCGTATTATTAACTCTATTTTTCACTTGGATATTCTGTTTTATGAGGCGGCAGTTCAAGCTTTATTTCTTGTTGCTACTATGTTCCCTGTGTTTTTCTTACCGATTTGTAAGTTGTTCATTCTGGGTCCAAGCTGTTGACTTATTATGCGGATTGAAAATACTTCTCCCGCTGTGACATCCTCCTTCATTTACTTCATGGTGAATTTTGATAAGCAAAAGTTATCCATCTACACATATCTCACAATCAATCTTTTTCTCTATGGATAATCCTTTTTGTTTTCTGTTTTATGTCTTACATCATTAAGATTTTTTTCATATTATCTTTTGAAAATATTTTTATATAAGAGTTCCTGTTTTAAACAGATAAAATGCTTTGCAAGAGTAGAGTGCTTGATGTTTGAAGAGTGAATGCCATTGGTCAAAGACCAAGTATCTCAGCTTAGACACATCCATTGGATGATCTCAAGTTAAGATTTTCTAGGAGTCCACACAATTGAGTATTAGCATTGAAATGAACTTTTGTGATTATGTAATCTATTTTTCCCTTTTCTCAGCATCTCATCTGTAAAACTCATCAGCCCTCCCTCTGCCTCTAGAAGAGGAAATTCTTTCCTTCTCTGAACCATTCCAACATGTCATCTATTCCAGTTCATGGTTACCATTTTGTGTTGCCCTAGTATATGTGCAGATCTTTGTTTGGCTCCTATCATATCCACTGAGCACAGGGTGAAGGGCCTGGTGGAGAAAGGGAGCTCACTAAATACATAGTACATGTGTATACCAGCAGGTCAGTTATGCTGATAAGATGAGTGAAAATCACAGAAGTCAAAAGATTTGACCAAGATCTCACAGTTATGGGAAGAATTAATATAAGAATTGATATCTCTTGATTTCCAATTCTGAAATGAATATTTTTCTAATATGTTTTCCTTCCTCCTAGAAGTTATAAAAATGGATTATTGAATTTTGGCTAAGGACACCTTTTTTTTTTTTCATAGAAATAACACCCTGTTTTTCGTTTTCTTGTTACAAAGTTGGACAATCTTATCCTCAATGGCATGTGCAGAGAAAATCATGTTTTCTTCTTTGGGTTATATCAACAGACATCATACTTTAGAAAATGATAGAATCTTAGGTACCTGTGGTGGTTTCTAGATAGTAAACAATACTTTGAAAAAATAGGGAAAATACCTCTTCCCTGTTTAGTGTATATCATCATTAAACATTCACAATAGTCATATGAAGTAGGTTTATTTTTTAAATATATGAAAAATTTGTGACAATCAGGGTGTAGGTGTTTTCACGCCCCATAGGCTAGAGGAATCAGAATGAAGCACAGTATGAGATAAACATGGGAGGAGAAGGTCAGCTAATATAGGAATTGCTTTCCTGGCTGCTTTTGTTTAGAAAGGAAGGGCTCCCTTGCTAATTCTTTATTATGGGAGCCTTTGACTATAAAAAAAGTTTATATAAAATATCCTCTTAAAAATTAAAATAAAAACTAACTGAAAAATAAAAGATTAGACATATATGTGCATTTGCTCATAAATCAAGTGCAATTTGTGCTAAAAAGATTCACTGAGCTCATTAACTCTTGAAGACTGTTGATTTCGTGCAAAAGACAGACACATGAATGAAAAGGATATTGTCTTGTTAAACAAATTCCACATTATTATTGATCAATGCTGGGATTGTAAAGCAAAACGACTGGCTCGAGATGAGGAAATGAAATTCTTTCAGGTGGCCTTTAAAACTGAAATCTCTTTGCTAGGAAACATTACAGATTAAGTAAAAGCAATTTTTTTCCATTAAGCGCCATATGTCAGATATCACTTAGAGAACATACATCATTTTTCTTCTTGGTCAATTATTTGACCAAGAATTGTCCATTGTGATCTTAAAGACATATCTTTACATCTTATCAAAACATTTCACTTATATCTTTGAATGAAATTTTTTAAAAAAGGCACTATCATCTCTCATCTATAGTATTTGCTTGTTTTTTTTTTTTTTTTTTTTTTTTTTTTTTTTTTTTTTTTTTTTTTTTTTTTTTTTTTTTTTTTTTTTTTTTTTTTTTGACAGATTATGCATCGAATGTTATACCTAGGAACTAAGGAACAAAATAAATTGAAGATGGTACATATTTTGAAAAATACCTATGTTTTAATTTAATAAGTAAGCATGATTCTTCATTGCCTGAAAACTCAAAGGTGATGGCTAATAGCACAACATCATTCAGTGAGATATGCAAACTTATATTAAAGTACCACAAAAAAAATATAGAAAAGGGCTTAACAATTAATACCAAATATGTGTTTATAAATATAGGGGGAGGGAGAAAACAGCTAAACTAAATAAATTATATCAGGAAATTTGAAACTGAGAAAGAGTTTAGGTCTTGACTAACGTGGGGAACTGTGTTCTAGACAGAGAGATGCATATTTGAAAATGTGCAGAAGCTTGACCAGTAAATTGGGGACAAGTATGCCTTGCCAAATAGTATGTATTTGATCCTGTACATTAGGGATCAGCCAATGTGTTCAAAGCAGCAGCAGCAGTAGCACTCATATTTCTTCTTTTGAAAAGTATTCAATTCAATTGCCCATCTTTGATTGGGTTGTGTGTGTGTGTGTGTGTGTGTGTGTGTTTGATTTTAAGTTGTTCGAGTTATTTATGCAGTCTAGCTATTAGTTCTCTATAAGAGGAGTAGCTGCCACAAGTTTTCTCCCGTTTCAATGCTGTATATTGTTCACCATGGTGGTTGCTGTTGGTGATTACCCCTCATCTGAGAGGTAACAGGAATCTAGTGTGACACAAGCATCTGTGATAGATTCTCTGCTGCTGAGCTATATCCCCAATCCAGTCAAGAGATATTGCCCTTGTTACTCTAAGTGTGTTTTAAAATGAACTTTCAAATATAGGCTTCCCTTTTTATTCACTTGAAATGAATGAGACAGTTTCCTAGGCTCAGAAGTTGGGGAAATGTGGGATCCTAGAATTGTGCTTGAGTTCATGGAACTAGTGATGACCCCAGGCATTTTTTCCTAGAGTGATGAGCTTTTCAAGGAGCTGCAGCTGTGGTTGAAGGAAGGGACTGCTGATGGTTTTAGCCCTGAGGCCACTGATGCCTATGGACACTGCTTATGATTTCTCTAAAGCTCAGCCAGGGCAATGGGAAAGTTGACATTGTTGTCTGTGTGGGTGTAGTCATGGCCACTAGCATCCAGCAGGAGAGTGCTCTGTCTAAAAAAATTCATCAAAACCACTTCTCTTTCCAATCCTTTATGATGTGTTGTCTGTCATGTTCTCTAGAAAAACAGAACCAATAGGATGTATAGATGGATTATTCCATCTATCTGTAATTATTTGTACTTAGAAAGTTCCCCTATCTCTCACAGAAACAAGGTGATAATGTTGGAAGTGGAGCTCCATTGCTAAGGAGTCCCTGGGGGTGTGACCATGGGGATTATAGATCCTTTCTCTCCCCTAACCCCCACTCTCTCTATCTGCTCCTGTCCTCCATGATGAGAAAGCAGAGCTTTGTGCACTCTCTTTCTACTTCCCGCCACCATGTCCTGAGCTTCAGACCCTGGCCGCACCTGAACTGAACCCAGAGTCTCCAAAAAACTGTGAGCAAATAAATATTACTTCCTATTAGTTGTGTGGTTAGTAATTTTGGAGGATAATGTTGACTGAAACAGAAATTGGTACCAGAGAAGTGGAGTCACTGCTACACCTAAGTATGACCATGTGTTTTCTGAGTCTTTGGAACTGGTTTGTGAAAGGAAGTTGGAAGGACCAGAATGTGGGCCAGCAAGGCAGACAGTGAAGAGACTGTGCTCAAGAGACTTTGAAAGGCAAAGAGGAGTCCAGAGGAAAATGGATTAGAGTCCATGTATGTTACATTCTAGCAAATAACTTACTGGATTTTGCCCATGTCCTAAAACTTTGTGGAAGTCAGATTTAAAGATAAGGTTGAATGTTTTGCACAGGAGCAAAGAAAGCAACGTGGCTGTTGCAAAATCCAAGTGCTGAATCTCAGAAACAAGGACCCCGGGGTGGCCATTGGTGGCCATGACTAAAAATGGTGTAACTACTCTTTCTGCTGATGGTCCATTTGGGTGTTATGTAATGCTGACTTTGCTAGAAAAAAAAATAAAGGGGGTCATGGAGGTTTACCCCAGATTTCAAAGGAAGGTCTGGAAAGCTGGGCAGAATTTTCCCTTCTTTGTGGAAGATGTCTCTTAATTCTAACAAGGCCTTCAAGTAATTGAACAAGGCCCACTCACATTATGGAGAGCAATTTGTTTTTCTGAAAGTCTGTTGGTTTAAATGTTAATCCCATTTAAAACATACTTGTAGAAATATGTGGAATAATGTTTGACCAAATACCTGGGGTCTCATGGCCTAGTCCACCTGACATGTTAAGTTAATATCACATGTGGCTTAGTCTACATTTAAGTGAAGGTCTTGTTTGCCCCTTCTCCCACACCACTCCATGATTTCTTAAATTCATAGGATGAGGGTGGAAATGCCAGTAAATAAGGGCTTAATATCCCCAAGAATGTTGGTGTATAATAATCACCAGAGCTGTTGTGGTGTGACAACTTTGATAGCAAGCTTTCTACTTAAACATATACTACTTTTACAAAAAAAATTCTGTCATATCTCCTTTGGAGTAGTGTAGCTACTTTTTAATGGGACCTTGATAGAATTCCTATGAGAGCATTTGACTGAGACGTGCCTAGAGGTGATGTGTTTCTCCATCTACTACGAAATTATAGCTGATCAAAATGTTCACCTGGCTTCACTCTCCAAACTTTTCTCCAGCCTAGAAGACTTCCCTATTTTATTATAATGTTCTAGGTAGTTTAAAATCCAAAGAGACTGTCATATCTTGAAAACTTACAACCCTTCATTACAAAAAAAAAAACCTCTGAAAAGCCAAGGTCTTCTGTTACAGGTCTGCTCAACTCCAGTGAGCCTTCTGGTCTTTTATTTTAGGTCTTTTCTGCCCAAGCACAGGTTGGTGCTTTTTCAAGAAGACCCTGAGCCTACAGTTACTTACCTCCTAGCTCACCAACACCATTGTTATGTGTCCACCTACCTGCGTGATGGGTTGCTGCTGTTACTGTTATGGCCGGGGACCAAGAGATTATTTCCATTTTTAAGGCCATTTATGGTGTGTATCTTGGAGTGATATTCATGGTGACCAATGACTCCATGTCTATAGATCCACGATAGTAGACAAATAGGAACAGTGAAAATAGTCTTCAGGCCAATGATCTTGGAGTAGGATCCAAAATGGTAGGAGCAATATGCCTGATTCAAATTGTGGATCCTGGAAACGCATCAAAATTAAAGTGTTCTATGATTTATGCCTTGGGTTTACTGTCTCGTGGATTCAGATTGGTTCCAACAGTTAGCAGGAGGAAGTTCCTCTAGATCTAAACAGTGTTCCCCATGCCACTTCAAAACGTGTATTTTAATGTCTCAACTACAGGCATTCACACAACCTCATTGCTCCATTCACTTCTCTTAGCAGCTGTCCCTTGGAGTTTGGGGAGGATAGGTCCCAGGACACCTCACGTATGCCAAAACTTGCAGCTGGTCGGACTCCTTATATGAAAAACATTTGTACATAACCTAGGCACATTCTCCACTATTCCTCAAATTACCTCTAGAGTAGTTGTAACACCTAGTCCAAGGCATGTAGTTCTATACTATATTAATTAGGACCTAAGAACAGGTAGAGAGGCCTCTGTAGGTTCAGTACAGATGCTGAAACTGCATCAGTTACATCTGCAGATGCAGAAGCCATGACATGAGGGATTCCTACATTTACCAAGTGACCCAGATGCATTTGTCAAGCTCATCTCTTCCTCCAGTGCCTTTCCCAGCTCCGCACCTGATTGGGAGTCTGGTTTTGAACATGGTTCCACAGGACCATCCTCTTCCTTCTCATTTGGCAATTCTGCCTCGCTAGCCTGTCATCTTCATTATCCCTAGACCATAAACACATCCCAGACAGACACTGACAGTGGCGGAGGCACTCAACTGTCACAGAAGCCTCCTCATCTTACTGCTCACCTTCTCTGCCCATCATCATGCTGTCTTCAAGCCAGCTCGTTAACAACCCCTGTCTGTTATGAGTCAGGCATGTGCCGCATGCTATACACACACTGTGTCACATGACCTTCATGTCTGACACCGAGGGGCATGACTATTCCTGTGAGGCAAGCCTAGAGCTGCAGATTTTAGCAATATGGGAAGGTTCATGCTGCGATTTGCAGCTGCGTTTGGCTGACTCTAGAACTCTTGGCAGAATCTCATAGAGCCTCAATGAATGACTCTGACACAGAAAATAATTAACATTCCTTGACAGCAAGGTTCTCTGCTGATCCAGTCCACATGTATTAAAAATGCCAGTGGAGAGAAGTTACTATTAAAAATCTGTTGGCATAGTAAATGAGTGCTTCCCGTGAGAAGAGAAAAGCCTGATCCTTCATGGCTCAGGCAGCTGCTTCTCCTGAACTGTGCCTCCAGTTCTCTTCCTTCCCAGGAGTATTGCTAACAACACACAATTTTCATAACCCTCAGGACACTGCAGATTTGCCCCTTCTTACTATCCAGGACTGGCTCCCCTTGGCTTCAACCACCTTCCTGAAAGCTGAGCTCTGGCTTAGAAAACTTCTGCTGAGAGACGGAGGTGGTTGAGCTGTGAAGATCATTTCATGTCATCCCATATCCATATGTTTAGGCATTATTAATCCTTGTACAAATAATATCTACATAATTGATTTAGAAGCCTAATATCTATAGGCAGCATTTCACACATCTGTAGCCTTTTCTGTGAACCTTTGCACTGTTTAGGTGAAATTATGTGTATGAAGTCATTAAGAAATTAGAATGTGTGAATGACACTCATCTCAAAAGCTGATGGAGGGTACTATGGGACAGTGTCCTTGTGTGAAGGACAAAGGAGGAGAAGGTAGGAATGGCAGATGTGAAAGAGGAGAGAGAAAGCATGGCGGAGTGTCAGTGGGGGCAGAACACAGGGTTCAGACCAAGATCAGCTTCAAAGCCATATCAACCATTTCCTGGATGTATGGATACTGGAAACATTATCCTAGATGTATGGATACTGGAAAATTAATACTGGCTAAGTATGGTGGTGTATACTTGTAATCCCAGGACTTAGGAAGCTGAGACAAGAGGATCATAGGTTCGCAGCCCAGCTCTGCAGCTTAGTGAGACCATTTCAAAAAATAAAAATAAATAGGGTTGGGGGTATAACTCAGAGGTAGAATGTTCCTGGGTTCAATCTCCAGTACTACTATTACTACTACTATTACTATTACCAATAGTAGTAGTAGTAGTAGTAGTAGTAATAATAATAGCAATCTCAAATCTAGATTATTAGAATTAAATAGACAGTATTACAGATGAACAAGAACTTTTTACCTGGCCAGAGGTTAAAATATAATGGATCTGTTTCCTTTGACTTTTATTTTTATGATTGGTGCATTGTAGTTATACATCAGAATGAGATTCAGAATGATAGAAATATACATCCACATAGGAGAGATTCAACATGAGAGAAAACATATGACCCTTGACCGTTGGGGACTGGCTAATTTCACTTACCGTAATATTCTCTAGTTCCATCCATTTTCCTGCAGATGACATAATTTTGTTCTTAATTATGGCTGAGTAAAATTCCATTGAGTGTATATACCATAGTTTGTAATTCACTCATCTGTTGATGGACATCTAGGTTGTTACCATAGTTTGGTTATTGTGAATTGTGTTACTATAAACATGAATATGCATGTATAAACTCATTTGCAAGGATTTTTGTTCTAAAATATTTTGTAATCCAGAGAGACAGAGAGAGAGAGAAGAGGGAGGAGAGAGAGAGAGACTGTAGCAATGTCTTTCCACGTTTACAACTGTAATTTCTGAACATGAGGTCAAACATTGTTGGGTCCCGGGAACTGGATCCAGAAGGACAGTGTAGGAGAGGGAAGGACAGCAGGCATGACCTGTCTCTTCTCCAAGAATTACACTCAGGAAAACTAATTATAGAAAATAAATGTTTTTCTCATGCATTTTGGGAATTAGAGTAACATTGCTTGTAGCACAAATACACTTCACAAACATTAGAGTTTGTAGTGATTCTTTTTATGTGAACTTTTAACTTCAGATTTTCAAGCATAGGAAAAACTTTAAAAAATGGTTCCAAATGAACATGAAGTTACTGACTACTTAGATTCAATGTTTTTTTAAAACATTTTGCCATATTTTTTTGCTATACATACAAATATTTTTTTCTCTCCAGTTACTTGATAGTAAACTATATTTTTATGGTAATGATCCATGCCTAAACACCAGAGTTTTCTACAGTAATCCCAATACCATTTTTAAACCACAAATGCTAACAATAATTCATGTGTAACATGTTACATCCAGAAAGAATTTAAATTTCTCAGTTATCCAAAAATAGTTTATACTTGCTTCTGTATTAAACAAGTTTCTAATTAAATTTTATTCAATTCATTTGGTTATTTCTCTTTTTTCTTTTTGAATCTAGAACACCTCTTGCTGTTTTTTTTTAATTATTATTGTCTTGTAAAACATTGAAATCTGGAGAACCCAAGTCAATAATTGTCTTGAAGAATATCTAAACTCTTAGTCTGTCTGTTGTTTTGGCAGATATTTTTCTAACCCTATAAACTGGAGATTAGAGTATCTGCTTAGAATCAAGTTGAATAGTTTGGGCAAGGATACTCCATAGGCCTTACAGAGGTGCCTCTCCAGCTGGGTGTGGTGGTGCATGCCTGTAATCCCTGTGTTTGGGAGGCTGGGACAGGGGAATCACATGTTGGAAGCCAGCCTCAGAAACATAGCAAGGCCTTCAGCAAATAAGTGAGACCCTGTTTCAACCTAAAAAGTAAAATAGGGATAGAGGTGTAGCTTAGAGGTAGGATGCCCCTGGGTTCAGTCCCCAGTACCCAGTATGGAAAAGAAAGAAAGAAAGAAAGAAAGAAAGAAAGAAAGAAAGAAAGAAAGAAAGAAAGAAAGAAAGAAGGAAGGAAGGAAGGAAGGAAGGAAGGAAGGAAGGAAGGAAGGAAGGAAGGAAGGAAAGAAAGAAAGAAAGGGAGGGAGGAAAGAAAGAAAGAAAAAATGTAACTCTCCAAAAAAGATCCTATCCCCTTCAGGATGGGACATCGTTTGAAAACAGTTGTAGATGTAATTACTTAGGGTGCAATCACTGGAGTAGAGTGGGTCCCTATGACAGGTGTCCTTATAAGATGTCATCTGAAGACAAAGGTAGAGACCGGAGTGGTGCAGTTGCAAACCATGGAGCACTGATGATTGCCAGGGAAAGACCAAAACCAAGAGAGCCGTGGTGAGGTGCTCCACTCCCCATGCGGGCAGAGGAAGCCTGGCCTGCTGACTCCGTGCCGACTTCCAGCAGGTTCGAACCAACCTCCCTGTGGTGTTTTGTCAAGGCCTGAGTGCGTGAGTGTGTTAGGAGATGACGTATGAGACAGCTCGCCTTTGGTCCTAGCTTACCTTTGCATTTTTTTCCAAGTGCATATTCATGTTTTCATAACAATAATGTAATTTATTCTTATCTTTTGTGTTCTCTTGTATCACTATTCTAAATTATCTCTTTTCACGTTTTCTATACTGTGATAAGGAGATATGCTTTAAGAAGGCACAGAGGTTGTTGTTGTTTGTTGTTTTTTTTTTTAACTAGACTTCTAGCTATATTGTTTTAACATCAGTTCATATTGAGAATTTAATCATTAGAAAAAAATTCATTAGTTTTTCTGCTATGATGATGCATACCTATAATCCCAGCTACTGGGGAGGCGTAGGCAGATGGATCTAAGATTGAGCCCAGGCTTGGCAATTTAGCGAGACTCTGTCTCAAAGAGTACAGCAGGTCTGGGTCTGATCTCTAGCACCAAACATGGTTTGATCCCTAGTAACACACACACACACACACACACACACACACACACACACACACAGAGGGAAAGAGAGAGAGAGAGAGAGAAATGTTCTTGTTATAAAACTGCTTTCAGCTGTTTATTTGTTTTTCTTTGTTTATGCACTTTTTTTCTTTTAATAGTCAACTTAGTCAATTTTCATCAGTTTTAATTACTGAATGCACTCTTCCTAGTTCCCTCCTTTAGCTTACTCCTTGCTCTGATGTTCTTCCAGATTTGTATCAGAACTTCTTTCAGGGTAGTCTACTCCCTCATACCATTTCCTTCATTGGTTTATGGGATATAATAATTCTCCATAATTCTATCACTTTTGCCTATTAAGTTAATTTGAAAATTTCTAATTAAGATTAGAGAAGCCTAATTTAAATCAATATTTTCATATCTTACTAAAAAATAGGACTGCTTAGTTGTTAGTTTCACTACCATGTTCATTTTATAAAGATTTACCTCTACTGTTATCATTTCAAAATTAACTACAAATTCATTCCAATTGATTGTCGGGGGCCTAGCCTGGCCAGCTGGACCTTGCCTCTAGATGGCGCCTGGTAAAGTGCCAGAAGCAACTACAGGTGGGCTGTGCCACGCCAGAGCGCATGCACCAGCACACCCGACTCGTGGCCGGCCAGGTGAGAGCTGTATGAGACACCTCGTGGCTTAGGCCCGGCGCAGCTATAAAAAGCCTCCACCTCTCGCATAGAGAGAATGCTCGGCTAAGAGAGAGCACGGCTAAAAGCACGCTGTTGGGGAAAGGCTGGTTGGGAAGTTGCTGGGCTGGAAAGTTGTCGGGAAGTTCTGGGAGGAATTGGTTGGGAAGAAGAAGCGGTTGGGAAGAGGTTGGCCGGGTTGCTGGGGAAGTCCTGGGAAGAAAGATTGTGGATTGCTAGTGGAAGATGGGTTGCTAGAGAGAGGGGTTA